>DVZL01005383.1:0-12111 GCA_018236625.1 Lasaia peninsularis
GGGGCCGGCTCCTCGGAATTCATTGTTGATTGCGATTTTATCGGTTCTCGCGGAGGATTTTGGCCCTCGCACTTGAGTTTATTGAAAAACTAAATCCTATTCCCGAGCAAGTGAATCAGATGAGGTTGTGCCACTTCAATTGCTTTTGGAGGGCTTAAATATTATTGGAAATATTCTTTTCATATTTTAATCACAATCTCATTACGTAAAAACAAATTGTTATGTTTGTTGATGCACTGAGCTTGATCGATTGAGATACATTTTAGTGCATCTATATCTGAATCTGAAATAATAACAGTTTCACTTACTTAAAGACTTGTAATAGTTGTTCATATTTGAATCAGACTATTTCCTCCTCGTGATTATCATAATCACCTCTGTGGTGTAACGGTACGGCTGTCGCATGTTAACACCGTCAGCGGCTTAGGGTCCCGGGTTCAATTCCCAGGTGGGCATCCTTTCTTATATGTTTTTCAGATAATTCAGAGTAAACATAGCATGCCCGGGATTGGTGGATGTTCTATTATATCTGCTGGACTGGCCCACATGTTCGGGTACAATAGGCGTGTATCATAATCTCACTACAAATAGTAAGGGCGACACGTTTACTACTCGTGGCCACGTCGAGACGGTTCACGTGAGAGACACATTACTTATATATTTGTTTACAGAACGTGTACGAGTGTAGCCATAGTTTACAAACCCATCATACAAGCACTTCAATATGAAAATATACAACAATAACTAACGTCAAGTTCCAATATAATGTCAACTGAACGTCGAACATTGTACAATCTGATATAATTTGTGAACATTTGGACCCTGTCTGCCGCGACCCTGTCTGCCGCGACCCTGTCTGCCGCGACCCTGTCTGCCGCGACTCTGTCTACGCATCAAATTTACTTGGGTTTTTTTCGAATATTAAATATTGTTGGGCTTAATGCAGCATTACTTGATATCAATGTATGTAATTTGATATTAATTGATTATTTAATGTCAAATTACATAATTAAATAGGTACGTGTACAGTAAGTAAACTGTTATTACATTACACGGAGGTGACGACTTACCATCAGGTGACCACTTTGTCCACGGTTGTCCATCCATATCTCTGCCTGTCTGTCTGTCATCAGGCTGTATCTCATGAAGCGTGATTGCTAGACAGGCTAAGTTTTTACATAATGTATTTCTATTGGCACTATAACGACAAATACTAAAATATAGAAAAAGGTATTTTTAAAGGAACTCACAGACAAAGACCGACGCTCGATGTAAGTATTTTTGTGGACGCGTCACAAGAACCGCTCGTAAGGTTTGGGTGAAAAAAATAAATTCTATTACATTCTACCCTAATACACAGTTATATATTCAGTTCAAAATAAACAGTTAAAATTAAGTAGTGTGTCTAAAACGTGGTTTCTTATTTGGCGTTTTTATAGGGTAGGTAAAGATCCGGTACGGAACCCTTAGTGCGCGTCTCCGACTCATACCTTGTAATTCCTTACGTCATAAGTGACGATGAAGAGCTTCAACTCTGTTATACCATTTTGTGTGAACAAAGGCTAAAAGTCAATCACCAACAAAAGAATAATTGAAAAGACGTCAATCAAAAGAGCTAGAAGTTTTAGCGTAGGGTGTGTCTCGCAGGGCTGTCCCACGACGCCCCTAAATAAAATTTAAATAAATAATATTTGCCAGTAATTGGCACCCCTGCTGGTAACCTGCTTCTCGTAGTTCAAGAGATCTTATAGGAAATGTTGTTTGGGTTTCCTCGCCTCCTACTGCTTTCGTTTTTTACGATTACTTTTTGTGGATTGTTTTGAAAAGTTTTTCAAATATTATGATTGTTTTGACTTGGGATTTTAAATGAATATTACGTAATATTATTATTAATACATATTATTTATTAAATTTATTCTAGTACTTGTTTAAGTATTTTTACAATACGTAAATTGTTGTTGACAACACAATCGTTTTATTTACTTTGGGATTAGATCAAATTGTGTAATTTAATAAAAAAGTGTCACCAAACCGGGCCACTGCTCACAGAACTCTTCATCCTACTTCTGAGTCGGTGTGACCACCGACGAGGACAAAACGCCTTGCGAGATATTAGAGTGTCGCGCTACGGTCGGAGCGTGTTGACACTGTGAGATACACATACATAGATGGTTGTTGTATTCTCATACAAACAAAAGGATCACGCAAACACAACTAGAACTTAGTTTTCGGTTAATCCGTTCGGTTCGCGACTGCAAGTGCTATATTTTCCCACACACCCCTGACATTCTTATCGTGCCAATTACGACGAAGGGGTTCCGTAGTTCCTCAGGATTTGTAAAGGGCAAGCGTGGCGGGATTCCTAATTAAGGAGCCCTCCCGCTAAGCCTATGTTATTTCTGATTCCGATTTAGTTCTTTTCCGTATTCTAAGTTGTATTAAGTACTTCTGGAGTTGTTTATCGGAATGGACTGAAATTTTAATTAGGTTTTCAATAAACTCCGCAAATGAGGAGTTTTTATTTCGATCAGGACGCGAACCCCTCGGAGAGTCTGTTAAACCATAGTTGAAAAAAAGAAACAAGTAATTCAATTTGTTTTTCTTTTTGTTTAAGATCAACATGGAATATGCAGTAAGTACCTTTGATTAAAAAATATATTATCAAGTTAAGTCAGCCCTTGCAGTCACTTATCAGGTACTTTAACACCAAGTTTACCACAACCGGTATGAGTTATTATTTATTTAGAACCTTATGCACAAAAATGTTAGATTGTGGACTTAATACCACGCGACACTCCGCCAACCAAACTAACTCGTATCTGAGTTGGGACACGAAGGGTGCCCGTCAAGATAATCACTTTTTCTAAAAGTGAAAAAAAATATATTGTCACGCCCATGTCCCCTAGAAGGTAGGGAGAGGTACACATATGGACGAACACCCGACGACATTAGGCCCCGTGACGTCACGGGCGGCAAGTCCGTCGCCGTGTCGGGCACTACCATCGGGTTCCCTCACGATGTTTCTCTTTACCGTAAGAGCACTTACAAAATGTAGTTACCTACTTAAAATAGAAAAATTCATTGTTGCATTGGTGTGGTGGTGGTGGGGTTCAAACCAGGACTACCTATATAAAAAGTTCGAAGCGCGAACCACTCAGCCACCGAGGTTCTGAAAAAAGTACAGTTAGTAGCTTATCTAAATAAGTAAAGTCTTTAAGCATTTTACCCTTTGGACAAATTATAATATATAAGTTATTTCATCGCAGCAACCAATATGGGCAGGTATATTCAAATAGTCAGAAGGTCGATGTCTGCTTAACTTTCGAGTCTACAATCCACCTCTGACTATATTGATATTATACGTACAATTTACATAAGAGAATACCTATAAAATCTGGCCAAGTGCGAGTCGACCTAGCGCACAAAAGTTTCGTTCTGCCTATTGGCTCTAAAAACGACAAATGAATTACATTTTACACATAGGTAATACACCATTTCAACTGTTTATTTTGTAGTGAATATATTGTGTGAACATATCGTGCGACTAATCGTTGCCTTTAACACGATCTAAATATGTATAGTGACATCTGTTGGTCGAATCGTGTCATTCGTTGTATGGATGCCCCTTTAAATATTTACTTATTCTAAATGTTAGTGAAGCTATTGTTATATCGGCAACAATAATACATAATTTGTAAAAAAATTACCTGTCTAACTGTTAATATGGTTCATTAGATGCAGCCTGGTGACAGAGACCGATTCTGATTTTACCCTTTTGCACAGGGAACCCTTAAAACGTTGCATTTATTTACAAATGTTATATATATGAAAAACTCATGCCTGATCAAAAACATACTTAAAAATCAAAATCAACAATTTTTCCTCAGGTAAGCAAGGAAACATATTTTGGTCAAATACATGGGGCAGTCTAAAAGTTTTGCACTTCCAGCTAATAGGAACTATTTGAATTTCGAAAGTTATTTTATTTCAAACGTTGGAACCTTTTTAGTAATGAAAAAAACAATTAGCGGGAAATTATTTGTCAATTGTTTTTTATCATACATCAAAGTTCTACGTACGCAACGAAAATGGAATTAAGTCGAAAAGATTTTAGAGCAATCATTTTTTATGATTTTAAAAGTTCTCTCTCACCACAAGACTGTGCCGCTCGTCTTCAAAATGCTTTTGGGACGTTTGCTGAATTTGAGAGGGGTCGTGTTTCTCTACATGACGAAACTTATTCGTTTACACTATATTGACACTACATATTGCTCGTATACATTTCTTTTGGACCCTAAATATTCTAATTAATTCTACAGAAACTTAACTAACTTATAGTGTGACTTACGTATATGTGCCTTTGCTTAGTTTTTCAATGATATAGACATAACAATATTTATTTTTTCATTACATTTTGACATGTTTAATTTTAGCCCCATATTATCAGATTTGCATTATTGATTTTTGATATTCAGTTCAGAAAACGTATCTTCTGTTTCTTTAATAGGTTGCACTTCTCTAGGAAGATTTTAAATTTTTGAAATACTTACCAAACTATTGTTGTTATTAATAAGGAGCTGGAGTGAAAATCCATGTCGCAGACACACAATGGATTTACTAAGCTAAGTGCAATTGACTGCCTATGAACAAAAAAACCACTCATTTATAAGGATCTGAATCAAAGAAACAGTGACTTTAATATATTATTTGAATACAGAAAATGGGCAATACTTAAGGCCTGATATTTTTACGCTAGGTCTAGGCGGTGGGGTGGGCTTAGTGTCGAGTGCCAAGTATGATGATTTCTACATACTTGCATAACTTCCTCCGCATTCATTATTCTCTTCATACAAACACGTAATTTTTGAAGACTTAACAATGTGAATATCTGTAGGTTCCTTGGGAGACGTAATTTGACATTCCACAACTAAAAATGCAATAACTACTTATTTACTCATCTTTTATAGGATTCAAAATGCTCACCAAGTATTGTGTGTAAAACAAATCTAGAAAATGCTCTTCTGACAATACTGCTAGATGGACAAACAAACTCAACCAAAGAGGGTTACTTGAGGCTGCACAATAAAATGGCCCCGTATAAAATATCTTTTGCTCTCGATTGCCAAGGTAACCTTTTACGTAACATTTAAAAGTTTTAGTATTAACCTGTTCAGATTTCAGTATAAAAAGTAGCCTAGGTCACTGTTAACAATCCTATCTCTACACACACAAATTATACAATACTTTCTCGACACAGCTAGAAGAAAAAACAAAATTAATATTTTTGTTAGTCTTTTTGTTGGTATAAAGACAGCGAACAAGCACACGGTTCTCCTGTTGGTAAGATACAACTGTGGTTGATAGACACAATAGACCATGTAGGTGCTTCAATGTCTTGTGGTCGGGATGTAAGACCTATGTGCAAGTCTACCGAATAGGGTTTCCGGTAGACCCTTCGGACCGTAACATGACAATGTCAGTATGGCGGCACTAATAGGTAAGACACCAGTGGTCTTATTGGAAGTGACCCAGTTAACTATACTCATGGCAGATGGTCTTTTCTACACAGGGGACCCGGACCAACACGGGGAAATATTATTAAAATATGAAATGTATATGATAATTTATAACTTTTTTTTTTAAATTTCAGATACCAAAGTAACAAGCTCGCTCAAAGATTTAGCGAAATTATTTCATTACAAACTCCGACATAACAAGATATCAACCTGGCTGCCAGATTTCATATTACCTCCAGCATGTCAAGTATGATTCAAAATAAGTAAATAATATCGCTACGCCCATATCCCGGAACGGGTAGGCAGAGGTACATACTTATAAGAACAACTTGCCGAGGTCTATTCCTGCTACCCAGGACCTCACGGGTCTAATACCAATTATGCTCGAACACAGACGCGCTATTTATAGTTAATATTTAAACAGACAGTTTTTCCGCCCAATAAACACATGTTGCCGACCACCTGAGGTCGATATCTTTAGATTCTTGTGTTAGTTAGTTTATCGGCTACCATTTAGTCCAGGCTAGAAAACGACATTGCCGAGCACAGGAAACAAGTAATGCGGTGGTACCAATTCGGTTGATTAGTTGCAAAAAATCTGCTTCTACTTAGCTTATCACGTCACAGTGTTGGTGACAAGACAAATCCACCTGGAGTAGAAGTATATTATGTGTCTAAAGTTCATTCGCTTAGATACGGTCGCCCTTCCACGTGCCGCCTCGCACGTGACAAACGATGCCACCGCGTAAACAAAGGGACCGCGCGCGTCGTACCAGAATAAACCTTTGTCTGTGTGAACTTAGCACCCTACGTCCCTAAGGCCCTAGATCTCTAACAACTGTAGCCCTAAAATGAAGATATAAATGGTAAACATATATAGATACTATGGGATGTCTGTATCACAGAACCTAAGGGGACAGACGGAATCTTATAGGGAGGATAGGTGGTGATACCCTTATCACTGGACAAGCAGGCTTACTTGACCAATTAAGGGCTTAAAGGTCTTTTCGCTACTTTGAGAATTAATGAAACAAGAACAAATCTGGTTTATTAATTGTATAGTATCCCGCTATATAACGGCCTTCACCGAGCTGGTCGATGGATGAAAGATATTTTTTATCAAATAAGATATGTCAATGAATATATTGCGAAGGGGTTGTCTCCAAAATTTCTGTCCAGAATGTCTGGTTAATGAATAAATTGTATTCCAATCGAAAATATGATACCTATAGAATATACAAACGTTAGGTTGACTATTTATTTCCCGTCACAACTGTAGTAGTGACCCTGTTAACCTATGCTCTTCTTATGATCTGCCTGGTAGGGAGGCAGGTACTTGATTCTACATATGGGCCCGGACTGACAAGGGAAATGAAATGAAAAAAAAGTTGAGAGGTGTCAAGGGACACCCCGATGGAACGAAGTTTACGATTATTATTTTTTTTACAATAATCCCTTCACTAATTAATCGATAATAAAAAATAATAATCGTCGCGACACCACACTGTTCAATGCGAAATAGAACCCAACCACGTCGGGGCTTTGTGTCGTGAGTTTTGTAAATATCAATCCGGCGATATAGTAA
The DNA here is from genome assembly GCA_018236625.1 of Lasaia peninsularis. Taxonomy (NCBI): domain Eukaryota; kingdom Metazoa; phylum Arthropoda; class Insecta; order Lepidoptera; family Riodinidae; genus Lasaia; species Lasaia peninsularis. The sequence continues at coordinate 7,102 of DVZL01005383.1, forward strand.
CCACTGTGTGTATGTCGTCGCCAGAAAAGTGTCGTTATAACTTTTCGTAAGAATTTTTTCCGTCTAGCCCCCTTTCACAACGCGCAAAAAGGAACTTCGGTCCAATTTTTTTTTTATAGTATAAGACAGCGAACAGGCGCACAGGTCTCCTGATGGTAAGAGACAACTGTGGCCTGTAGACACCATAGATGTTGTAGGTGTGCCGCTGCCCTGTGGTCGGACTGTTAGACCTTATGTGCAAGTCTACCGGCTACCCTACTCTCTGGACCAGAACACGACAATGTCATTATGGCGGCAGGAATAAGTAAGGCGGTGGATTTCATACATTTTTTTATATTTAGTCAGAGGTAGATCTTTTTTGTGTAAAAATAATAATGGTTAGATACGTCTGTTTTAAGATTTTTTTGGTTTTACAAAATAAATTCGAGATAGCAATGAATAGAGCAATAAGTTTTGAATGCAAAAGTCACTCTGACTTAAGGCGAAGTATTTTAAATAAAGTATCACTTACAGCTCTCGCCTCAGATTAGATTTATGTTGTATTATGTTGTACATTAGTTGGAAGTTGAAAATGTTTTGGAAAGATTATAATATAGCTAAGATAACTGTAACATGATTTTTTTCTTATAAATATATTGCTATCACCATGGCAATTACTTTAGTGAGCTTTGAAATTAAAAAAATATAATTTCCTGTTTACAAAGTTTACGAGAACTATTTAATTAATTTTATTATTACCTAAGTACAAAAAATATAATTATCTCAGACGATCAGTACCATGGTACTAAGATTAAATAATTAATATTACCACATTAATTATGTACATTAACTATCGTCATATTTCAACAATTTCACAAAAAACTTTAACTGATTAATTAGAGTAAATCTTTCTCGATTCTACACTCCACCTATTGATGAGAACCGTATAAGAATTGGTTGAGACATTTTCGAGTTTGACGCAAACAGATATACAGATAGACAGACACCGTGGGAATTGGTTTTCTAATATGAAAGAAATATCTTCGCCCATTATTATGGAAAGGATTAGAGAGAAGCATGTGACAGGTACCAAGTCCTTCGCCATAACTTCACAGTACAAATCCAGTCTTAGGCAACGTCATTTTTTTTAGGAACCGAAGAAACTCATAGGACAAGTTGCCCTAATCGAATTTCGAACCCGAGTTCTCGTACGCACCAAGTACGCTCGAACGCAAAGGCGATAATTTTTTTCAATATAATATTAATAAAATAAAACAAAAACTATATAGCTATAAATCTCTATTTCAACATATCAACCTATACTATCCTCTGAAGATATAGTCTCGGCTTAAAACTGACATTTATCAGATTAATTAACAATGCCATTGTTTTAGCCCTGTTTAATATTCTGAAGTTGTCTCACAGTGCACTTAGCTGGGGACTGGATGTAGACTTAACGAACAAGAGCTGACCTTAACTTTAATAACGCTCGCGACCTAAAAAACTTGTTCAGCGATCTGATATCGGCAGTTTCAGTTTATCTTTTATTGAAAAAGAGAACCGAAGCAAATATGAATTCTCCAGCCGTTAACCACAGCAAATGACATTGGAAAACAGTGATACCAACATACATGAGTGCATTTCCATATTCAGAAATAGAAACATTGATTTTTCCACTCAATGGCGGCTTTATGCAAGTAGGCCAAAACATGTTTATATAACATAAATCTCCACGTTTACGTTTTTGAGCTTATCTGAAAAAGTTTTTTTTTTCATAGAAGAAGCAAACGGGCAAGTGGCCAGATGGTAAGTAATCACCGCCGCCCATAGACATCTGCAACACCAGGAGGCTCTGTCATACATCCTACTAATATTATAATAGCTAAGTGTATGGATATATGTTTGATACTCTGTAAAAAAAATACAAGATTGATTGGGATGAAACTGTAAAATAATATAGCCTATGAGATTAACACATTGGCTACTTTTAAACTGACTTTATTAAAAAGAGGGTATCCTTTTAAATAATATTATAAGTCGGAAAAATGTATTCTCTATGAAAGTTATCTTTGTTAATAAAATAATGAATGTAATTAACAGAAAGCTAGTTTAGAAATAAGTACGCTATTTTTATTAGGTTTGTAAATCATCATTAATATTTCTTTACATCTCTCATGTTCGGTAAGTAGGTCCTTATTCCAATGTGGCAATTCGAAATGGGGCTCGTTAGTGACCAATTACCGCTCTAGGGTAATAATGTAGCCAGAAAAGCCCTAGTGATTTTAAAGAAAGAACAAATCAATCCATTAAATATCTAACCATCATACTGGCAATAGACAATATACATTCAACCCTAAACTAAACTTGATTAAAGAGGTTGCATCGCTATTCAGCCTCATCTTCGTATGAGTATTATAGTCATCAATTTTAAATATCGAACGACGTAGCTCAATTTCATTCTTGAAAAAAAAATCACTTAAGATGGAAATAGAAGACTTTTTACTTTTTACGTTAAATGTTGTTTGTTTTTAGGATCTTTTTTTCTAATTACGTTCTTATTAGGAAAAAACATGAGTTCTTCAAATGATGAAGATATAAGCTGCACTCCCGATTCAATAAAAATTGAAGTTGAAGCAGCAATTAACAATATTTTGCCTATATTCTTAACATACTTTATTTTTGTAATGCCGATTCTTTTCTACTTACCTCACAATAATTAAGATGTAAAGCAGAGTAGTTAGCTTGGGTTTAAGTATCAATTGCAAATATCTCGGACTGCAATTGATGCCTTACAGGCTACAGCCCCTGGCCACTAATCTAAAATTAATAAACTATTTAGCATATTATATGAATATAAAAAGTATTAAAAAATAGCAGTCAAATAACATTCTCTTACAACGTGGCAAATATAAAGATAAATAAATAGATATTATTGGTGCATCGCAGCTATCGTATGAATGGTAATTTAGGTTACTTTAACTAGTGTACGATCTATCCTACCTTACAGCAGAAACACAAAAATGACGAGCACTGAGGCTAGGGTATTTATACATCGAAGAAAAACTCTCAATTACATTTGATATTACAGTGTAGGTTTAATTTCTGTAATAATTTAAAAAGGAAAACAAACTTCATGATATCATGTTGGAAAATATGTCGAACAAGTGATTATCCACCCATATAAGTTAAAAGCTCCTCTTATAAGATCCCAGTTATCTTTTCTAAAACTTCAAACGACATAAAAGCATACATAAACATTTTACTGTCATGTGTCATAAAATGGTAACCGTTCCCAAACGTTATCAGAGATTTTAAGCTTTTGAAGACCGTCATGCATTTAAGGATTAAGCTTTGATTATTATTTATCTAAAACCAGTCCAGCGAAAGAATAATAAGTTGTAAAATAGTTATTTTATCTTCAAAGTAAATTTAAATACGTTTTTTAAAACGAATTTCAACTGATTTGAAGACCATGCACTTGATTTTTGTTAAAAACCTTATATTTGGAGTAAATTTATCACAAAAATGAAACTATTATTTAACTGATATTTTATGTTAAAATTTAGAGATAAATTAAATGTTTCTTTTTTAATTTATTTTTAGAGATATGTCACGAAGTATGTGCATTAGGTCACCGTTACTAGTTGCTATCACTCACTACGTGCTGCGCTTAATGTTATAAAGTGTCGTGTAAATTTCATTAAAAATATTAGGAGCCACAAATAATAAAATTATTATACGATGAGTTTTCCCATGTTTCTTGAAATTTTTCCAGTTTTTTTCCATAATAACTATCTTCTGACGATAATTAACTTAATAAACCCGTTTTTGCACTACGCGAAGCCTAAGTCAGCGAGATACATGAATTTATAGAAAACTAGCATCCGCCTCGATTCGCACGGGATGCATGTTATATGTATATAAATCTTTCTCTTAAATAATTCTATCTATTGAAAGTAATCGCCTCAAAATCCGTCAATTAGTTAAATATCTAATCTTAAATACGGACAAACAGCGAAATGCGACCATATTTTATACTATGTGATATTAAAAATATTATTAAAACCACAGGCTAAAACTATTAAGGTGATATACGAGTGTATTATCAAATAAACTACACTGAGAACATATTATTTAATACACTTTTCCTGTAAATACAGTAAGGAACAAAGTTTAGCTGACCAAACACTAATATCATAATATTGTTGGACATTATTAGATTTTATTACCTCTAACTTCTTAAAAGCTAATAAGAGCTGTCAGTTTTATTATCCATAACGCTCATAATAACTGCAAGGAAATTATTATTTCCACCAGGAAATTGGTATTTCCTTGTTTAGAACGTGTCGCTTGAGAATAGACACAATCACACACAGTTCGTGTTACATTTTAAACGAGCTATTTTTGTATTTATCTATATTGGCAAAAGTTTTTCTGTGACTCATTCGAGTAGCAAGATAGCGAATATAACGGTGCCCAATAGTCAAACTTTGTCTAGTCTAAGACGACCTGTTCAGATACATAAATAAAGAAAATATTACTGGACAAATTATACAAATTGATCTAACCCCAAAGTAAGCAAATTATATGCTTGTGTCATGGGTGTTAGACACAAAAAAAAATTATTTAAAATAAATAGCTTAGCAATAATTAAAAAAGTGCATACTGCGCTAAACAATGTAATGCATTCAAGTCGAGCGAAAAACTGGTATGTTTTACGCTTTGATGAACGCTGGCAAAATCACGGACGGAAAGCTGGTATAATATGAAATTTTTAGGCAGTGATGACAGTAATCCCCACGTAACATTTTACATGGATGACATAAATTCAGTGTGGATGACGCGTTAAAACTATCTAATGATGATTTACGCTTCTAATCAGTTACCTAAATTAAATAGAATTAAAATAACTAACGATTTAAGCCAGTTTTACTCTGTCTGTTTGTTGCTACTTTTTTTAATACGCTTTTATTAGCTTGGGTTGTACGTATGTATGTATGTATGTATGTATGTATGTAGCGGAATCTTTGA
>DVZL01005384.1:0-12110 GCA_018236625.1 Lasaia peninsularis
ATTTCCACGCGTGCCAAAACGAGTGACAGAGAGATCCCTGCCCCGGATATACTGTGAAATAATAAAGGGTCGAACATTGCAGTCGTCTCTGTTGGGGCCTTGAATAAAAGAAAGTGCACATGCTCGGCACGGAAACTATGGGACCCACCCAGTCCAGGATTTTTTTGGCAACCCATTTTTAATTTATTCTCTAATATACATACTAAATTTATTATAAAATAAGTTTTATTCTATTATCAGCTCGGTGCAAAATCTGTTTAAGTTAGGATCTTAGATCAATATTTAAGATACTTAAATATCATGGAAATCTATTTCATGAAATTAAAAGTTGGTAAATGAACTTATTTGAAGTATAATATTAATTTCCAAGTGGCAATTATTATAATGATGATTATAGTACATACGTACAGTACTCACTTCTTATTATATAAAAGTTGTATCGTATGAGGTTGTGGCAAATATAATACATAATATTAACGATTAGTGGATTGTAATTAGTTAAATAAATGAAAAAAGAATCCATAACCATGCAAATGCATCGTTTAAAAGTAACATTACTTAATTTGTAATTTACTTACTTAATTTGTAATGATATTTTATTGGTTTGTAGTAGGAGAGCTAGCAAACATTTAAGTGTAAGTTTTTGAGACACTGAGCAATTTTCTCATTGTTTTCAAAATACCCACGAATCATAAAGTTGAGACTATACTGAAGGTTACCGGTAACCTACACAAATAAATGAAATTGGAGTGTCTGTAAGTAACCTATAGTGCAGGGTTTCTGTATCTTTATAGTTGAGAATTAAAAACACATAAGGATTGGTAGGGGGCAATTACCGTTCAGCCTGACCTTGACAACATTATTTAAGAATTTTTTTCATTAATTTCATAAATTGTTAAAAGTGTCTTATAACCTATTCCTAAATGTTCACCAGCTCTCGGACAAAAATATAATATTGTCAAGCAAGTTACTAAGCTACGTCATTATTGGAAGATCAGATATTTTGATGAGATATAATACAAAAATCCATCGATATGTTATTCATCTCTAACATCGATAAAAATATATAATTAAACTAGGCCTGTAGCTCATTTCGAAGGAATCACTTAATTTTTTAAAACATTTTATCGATTAATTCGATCTTCATAAATTTATATAGATACATTTTAAATGTAAAAGATTTTATATATTTATTACATATAACATTAAATTTGGTTTTACCATTCAATACAAAACAACATAATTATATGTTCTTGTAGGTATATATGTTTATTAATAATATTATATATTAAAATACACATGGTATCTCGTAGGTACGTTAGGTACCATTAAGGATTTTATTAAAATTGTGACTACATGTACCTAAGTGAAATGAGAAATATGATATCGGTACTAGAGATTTAGAATTCTATGGATTGATAGAAGCATTTTTTTTATCATACATTATTATAGTGTGCGTAAATTTAAATAAAAACTCTAAAAGTATTTACAACATGTAAAGATTAATATGCTTTGACATGAAGAAATAAAGTTCTTAACGACTTGGTACAAAGTTATGTAGGAAAATTCACTAAAGCACAACCTTGGAAGAATAGTATCTAGATGCACTTACTCACTAAGATCACTTAGAAATTTATTTATCGTATAAGGCAAAGTGTTAAAGTTGGGGTTATTTAAGATGTCACCAAGTTTCACGTCAGTACCATATTTAGGTGAGACAAAGAACTATACTTACGTAAAGAGAAGTCTCTACAATAATAGTGCAATGATCCGGTGCAATTTTACCCATAAAATTAATAAACTTTTTAAATAGCAATTAATGTCGAAGTGGCAAGAGTTTCAAAAGCTATTTTTTTTTGAAAATGAGTTTAATATTCTTCGGCTAAAATAATATAAGCATATGAAAAGAAATGTTCGTGGGTAGTATTATAAAATACGCTACAAATGTTTAATACTATAAATACTTATATAGATTTGGATTTATAAAAATCGAAATAAGTACAGTTAATCGCCTGAAGAACATGATGTAGGTATGTAGTTTATCAATGATATGACTACAATAAGAAAATTAATATAAGATTTCCATTTTTGAATTAAATAATCCCCATAATCGTTTCGCCGAGGGGTCTCTTCGCTATGTAAAATGTATTAGACATATAAAAAAATATATGGAGAAATTTATTTTATGTAGTAATAATAATGGTATATAAAGATTAAATATGTTTCCGTTGTAGCAATTTCGATTTTTATCGCCAAATCTAGATATCCCTACTAAGTAGGAAAGCGAATCTTTAAGCTCCTTTATTCACAAGTCGTCACCCATCGCCGTGAACGTTGGCTACGTATATATTTTTGAACGAGTGACATTTGTTTTATAAGATCATTTAATAATAAACCGTTTACGTACAAAGTAAGTATCTTCGAAATACCGGTGGACGTCAGACGGTACGAGGGCGGTGACGGCGCGGTGGCGGCGCGGCGGCGGCGCGGCGGCGGCGCGGCGGTCGGGCGACTCGTCGAAGCGTGCGGAGTGGCCGTCGCTGAGGCGCTAGCGGTGGTCGCGGCGCTCGGGCGACGGCTCGCGGGATCAGTCGGGCGACTCGTCGGCGGCCAGCGACGTGGCCGGGAACAGCGGGTACCAGCCGTACGTGCGCTGCGGCAGCGACAGCTTGTCGAGGCAGATCTCCGCGCCGCCCAGCGCCAGGTTGTGCTCGAACCCGCCGCAGCGCTGCCACAGCATCACCACTAGGGTGCGGCCTAGAGACTCGCTGGCCTACAAAATAGTTGAAGGTTGTTACTTGACTCTGTTACTGTACAGACGATGACTTCCGAAGCATATTAATATGGAAATTGAAGCTGTCTCTAATATGTCATTAGAGACGGAGCGGATATAAAAATGGTAGTAGTTAATAATGAAAAGATTAAAATGGTTGAATATTTTTTTTTTGGGAAAAGACCTATTTTTACGATAGAGTAATTGCAAACCTGATATTTAAGGGTTTGTTTGAAGTGAGGCTCCGTAGTTCGCCGTATGACGCGCGTCTTTCGTTTGTGTAACCATTTTTCTCCATCCCGTAGATAGCACTTCACGTACGAGTCTGGTACTTCGCCGTTCACACCGTACACCCGACGAGCATGAGAAATCTAGAAATAAAATTTTTAATGAATAATTATGATCCTAACTATCATCGACATAAATACCTAGTCGAGGTACAGGACGACTTAAAAACTAAGAAATAATTACAAGATTCAGACAGATACAAGAGAGTCATCACCTCCAGCTCGAGCTGCCCCTTGATCATGATGATGCTGATGTTGATCTCGGCGTGCAGCGGCGGCAGGTGCGCGTTGCGCGGCGGCAGCTGGCCGGGCCCCAGCGGCACGTCCCCGTCGGCGGCCAGCGCGTCGCAGGCGGCGGGCGCGGGCACGGCGGCCCACATGCTGCCCTTGCGCCCCGTCGCCGTGCCTGCGCCACACACAGACCGCGCTCACACTCGCGCCCCGCCCGACGCCCGGCTCACGAAAACTAAAATCTCACTCGGACGGTCGTTCCGCGCCGAACGCCGGCCGACGCTGGCGTTCACCGAGGAACGTCATCCGAGTGAACATTTCGACAAACATTCAAATGAACGAAACACAGAGTAAGCACGTCAAACAGCGTCGTGCCGATGTAAACGGTCTGTCAACACATATTGTTAAAAACGATTCCTTTCCTAAACACAGAGATGAAAGAAAAAGCGGTTAAACGTGTGCAGCCAAGAGTGGAGTCGAGATTCTAAAAGTTGCTGGAAGCGATCTTTAATTTTAATTGTACAAGCATACTGTGTCGATGGCAGCCATTAATCGTTAAAGTCGACACGGGATTCGAGAAGAGTTATTGCCATGCCTCCGCCGATGAGTGCGCTACGCATGCGCGACCGCGACCTAAGGCGGCGACGCCTACGGGTTACGCTAGCTCCCGATACACATCTAATCTCTCGTATAGTAGAACAAACGATCGAAACTCGGGCATATCTTTACATCTCAACTACTACCTAGAAATTAAGTTATATTTACAAGAAGTCTAATAGAATGCGCATCGTAACAATGAGTGACATTCGCATAGGTAATGAAGGCCAAAACAACCTGGACGACATATTGCCATAAAATGAACGTAGACGGTAGCCGAACAGACGGAACACAGAGACAGATGAAGTGAGCGTGATCGCCCGCCCCCGGGCATGCGTCAGGACAGTACAGAACAGACACAGTGAAGTGATGAAAAGCATCGGGCGCAGCCACATTCAACAGTGCGTGCGCGCGGCCGTTGCGCAAGCAATGTATGACCCATGCTACTACGTGGTCACTGGGCTCCACACTGGTCCCAGGCCGACACCGACCGAGCCCCACACTAGTGCTCGGCCCGAGGCGGCCTGCGGACCAGGCTGGCGCCCTCGGCCGCTGGACGTCACAAGGGATCCGTACGCCGACACCGCACGGGCCGGTGAGCACCGTGAGGCGCGGGCACGCTGGCTTACCGAGGTGCTAACGGTCCGTTGCTGCTGACCAAACAAGCACAATACAGTACAAGTCAGTACCCTCAAAGTTTGCATAATCTAGGGTGGTGGAGCCTAGGGAGTGTGGACGTTGGACTGTGTATAGCTTTATTAACGTCGACGGTTATGTGGACTTTAAGCTTTCTATGTGTAAATAGCGGGTATATAATATATTTAAATGGTTTCAGTTGTATTGTAACGTGTTTATTGTCTGACTTTTAAAATAATTTCAAAAATTTAAAAGTGAAATTGGAGAGTCGTCTACTGCATTTCTTAAGTGATTTACAACGTAGAATCTGTGCATAAAGAATATTATTATTGAATCAGAAAATATGGCTGGGATCATTTGTGGTTTTATTTGTCCGAAAAATAATCGATGAGTCACAACTAGGTAAAACTATGTCAAATATAATTGAGCAAATCGAACAAAAATATTCTAATATTACTAAAACATTATTTTGTTAACGCAATAAAACCACAATTGAACCGATCGGGTTAAATATTATAATTACATTTATAATATTATACAATCTAATAAATATATAATTATACCGTAACTAACGGTAGTATCCTTAATAAAATAAAATGAATCATATACATCAATATTAATAATTTGCGAATTACTTACGTTTGGCGGTGGAGCCGGATAATGAGAGAGTACGCCCTAATTCTCCCTTCACGGCTCTCAATGAGCGCAAAATGTCGTCCGGATCTCGGCGCACACACGACGATCGTCGTCGTTCGTTGCGTCGACTACAAACCTCGGGACTGCCATCTAGTCAGTAAAATACTGATGCAATCAAGTCGCAAATCAAGTTCTAGTTTATTCATTTGTTTTTAATAGCGTAAACATATACCTAATTCTAACTTCTATTTATCAACAGTGATATATGCAGATGGAATTAAGTCATGTAAAATATAAAATCTGAGTCTCTTGTTACGACCTGGAATTAAATTATTATTGCTTGAATACAGTATTGCTTGAATAGAATTCATCATTTTAGTTCTCGTACCCTTTTCCTGTTGTTGAAAAGATGAGCGTCGGGAGCCTGGCAGCGACCGAGAAAAATCTTTCCCAAGTTGGTAGACTTCAACTTCCAGAGTTTCAGACTGTGATGAGCCTCGACGAGAGCCCCCTACCCATGCATGGTCAGGGTGAAGTAAAGAAGCACATTCCCCAATGGAGTCCACGTCATCTGAAATAGAAATTTTAAAGTACGTTAAGCTTTTTTTTATTGCCTCAAGTACTGCATGATTATATTATGCTTAACCTTTCCACTTCTCTTTATAGCCTAAATTATTGTTATTTGAATTTTGTTTATCTAGTAATATAAGATCTAAAATCTGAAATGCAGATCATAATATTACTAATAAATATTCATAAAACATAGAGAATATGGAAAGGAACAGGTATCCACAACGCCCTAAAATTAATGTAGCCCTACAGTTGTTGTGAGTGTAAAAACAAAGTTTCAGTTTGTTTCAATAAACAAAGAACGAGGAGAAAAAATTGAATAGAAATATGAATCAAGATGTCACAAAAGTATAAAAGCTTTTAGAAATAAGTAAAAGAGAAGACGCAATTTAACTAATAAAAAGAAACAAGAAAGACGAAAAATTAAAACCATTTCGAGATTTTGGAAATGAGAGTGAAGATGATGAAGAAATCGAAGGAAGGATTGAAATCGGAAGTCATCGAAATAGTTTTTGATTACTATAATAACCAATCACAATCATAATATAAATTATATTTTAATGTTTTTAAAGATCTTCAAGTTTTGTTGTGAAAAGAGTATCAGCGTGTTTTTTAAGAACGATATTTATTTCGACCGAGGATTAGTATTTCTGTGAAGCAGATTTGAGCAGGTGTAAATGTTTTATATTATTGACGATACACGTATTGATACAACATCTATGAAAAGTGTATTTGATCGTACTTCATAATGTAACTAATGAATGTATTATGAGTAACAGTAGGTGTATTTGAATTGAGTATCGTGTAAGTACCATTTGTGCAGTGTAGTGTAGTTTTACCAGATACAGAACGTTGGGATGCAAAATCTCCGCGTCGAAGAGCTCGGGCACCTGTAAGTGATCCTCGAGGTGATGCGTTGGCTGAACGCGTGCCTCGTTCCTCTAGAGTCCACCAAACAGCTCGTTCTTCAGCAAACGCTTTTTCAAGTTCCATCTATTAAAACATTATTAATTAAGTGTTATATTTTCACCGAACTGGTTGTATTCGTTCTCTTATATCTATTGAAGTGCGTTCGATATCATAATTTTTTACATTTTTATTAGAATCACGTAAAATTACTTTCATACTGCATTTATAATTAAATTATTTGGATAAAAATAAAAGTAAATTGTAAATTAATTTCTTATTATTAATTACTCATTAATCACATCTATGGAAAAAAAACTTTTTTGAACTCTCTACCTAAACAAACTTTTACGAATTATGTGACTAGGTAATCCTATATGTATAATGTTAATCGTATTAGAAAAATAGACTTACGGTGCATTCTCCAATTAGTACTGGATCTATTCCTGGACATGCATCCCACAGAGTAAGTTCCAGTGCACGACCTGCTAAAAGGTCTGCAGTTAGTCCGCCAAAGCCCAGAGTTGCATTCCATACTGGACTACAGGATGCTGAAGCTGGATCTGTTTCAATTGGTGGACAACTTTCACTGAAAAAAAAGGAAGTTTATGAAGCACAAGACGCTTGGTAAGTTTAGTATGTACGCTCATCTAAGGTAAAATTAATAGTTTCGTAAAATTACTTACAGCGATGGTAACAGGCGTATTCTTGCAAATGCTTCTGGTTCATCTCCGTAGCCGAGGGTTTGATCACGCGGAGGAAGGTCGTCTGCCGCTATCAGGACCACAACCAGTTTTCGCAGCTCGCTTTCGAACCAAACTTGTAACTGTGCCCGCGCCGACGGACGCTCTCGATACCGCTCTGCACGTTCTTGCTCCTACGTACGCAAAATTTAGTTTTAGTAACCATTTATGAAGAGGAGTTAACAAAGATGATAGAACTAGGGCCTGATAGTATGAATTCATTATATTATGAATATTGCACTAACAACCTAAAATCCTATTGTAAGCTAATTAACTAGAAAACACGTATCTATAACAAAAGAGGACATGAAATTTAAATTGAAAATCATAAAATTAAAACTTGTAAAATAGGGTTGTTCAGGCTATTTTAATAATTAATGCAAAATCTAAGTCACTCTGAGGGAATGCACCATCTTCTCGTAGCATGCAGTAGCCATCAGCTATATTATTAAAATTCTCTTCTAGCTAGGGATGAGTTTGGGTATCGCTATATATGCGATTACATAAATGATTTGATCCTGTATAACTAGAAGTAAATAAAGTTAGAATTGTATTGTTTCGCTTGCAAATTTATAAAAATAACATGCGTCGGGCTGAGGCATATATATTCATACAAAAAATTAATGAAATCTGACGCTCTCATCCGCCATGCACAAAGCTGGATCATGCTGGTATCAATCAGACAAGCCTTCTATGCATCAGTTCACTTGCGGAATTTGTTACATATTCTGGCCATTGTAATGTTTGCTGTCCACACGTAATTTGATTGTTGCCTTATTTATGTAACTATATTTGTCAATTAAACAAAACTGAAATTCTCCGTGAACTTTGATGTGCTTTTAACACGGTTGATACACACTTTGTTATGATTAATATAACAAAAATAATTGTTATTCATTCTGAACTGTATTAAAAAATAATATTAAATCCTGCATATTAGCATTATGTGGATAAATGATATAGCATTAAATAAATAGCACACTTTTGACAACATTATAATAAAAAAAAACATAAAGACGTTCGTTTGGTTAATAAGATTCGTCACAAAACACATGAAAACGTTTCACTAATGATGTTTGGAACCAGACCAATGCACGAGTCACTGTGCAGAATCATGCATTTTCAAATAATTTGATCGTGGCTGAACATTAAACTACAACCAAAAGGCAGACCGGGTATGTACAATGTGCCTGTGAAGTACTGAATGACGGATTCATAAGCGTCGGTGCGCGCCTGTCACTCGAGGTGTTCGCCGTTCGGCATTTGCAATCGTGCTGCCAACACTGGAAGCTTTAGCTCGAGACTAATCGTTGCAATGTCTCTGTTTAGTGCGGCATCACACTACTCTAAGTTAACAGCGAGGTTCAGGAACAGACACTTGATGCGTGAAATATTAGGCTGTACAAACGGTCAATTGTTGTTCGTTGATAACCAAATGTGTCTGGTTGCAGTCCAGTTGCGTTGCCCACTTCGCTTGTGAATCTTGTGCTGTCGTAGTTGTTTTGTCAAGATTTCTAGAAAATTCTAAACTATCGTCCCACTTAATTTGTTCTCACGTTGCATGAGTATGTATGAAGTGTTATTCTGAAGAATTTCAACTGGTAAGTTCATGAATGTATGATATTTATTTTAGAAGCTACAAGCGTCAATTGCTCTAGCTTGCTAGTTTTGATGTTAGCCAATATTAGTTTCTAATTAGTTACGAAAATGCGTTTTTAATTTACTTTTAACCCAATGCTAATATCGAACACTAAAACTCAAGTTAGTGTTTATTCAAACTTACTGACGAATGGATATCCTATATTGATATTTTCAGACCAGTCCCTATAGTCCACACGGCGCCGTAGGTGATTATATGAAATTTGTCGGATGATAGAAAAAATAAAAATCTGAAAATAATTAGGTAGTATTTTTTTAGAACTTCGCTGAGGGTGTATTATAAATCAATGAAGAATAATATAGTCAGAAAATAAATTTAAAAATATAATCAAGTCAAGTAACGAACAGAGAAATCCTATTCCCACATGGTAAAGTTTAACAAATTTAAAGTACTACGATTGTTTATAGAAACAGTATCATTTCTTATAACTAGATTAACATGGAAGATGTTAGAGTGATAAGTGCTACGGTATCACAGCAGAACAAGGGAGATGCATTTAACCACGCGTTCACACATACAAAAGGTCGCGTGTGTGAAGACGCGGTAACTGAAACCTGAGGCAATCGATGAATAAGATTAGTCCTTGTATATATTTTTGATAGATTAATTGAAATTAACGTACTTATTTGCCTATGATTTCAGATTTAACAAAGTCAAGTGTGATAACTACTCTTTGCGTACTGTAGTTTTACATATGTTTACGCAAATAAATAATTTATTTATCTACTGTATTTGGTGGTAAAAGAGCAATCCTTAAAACTCCCTCGTAAATCTTACTAACAGTTCTTATTTTTAATTAATGAATTATTTAGTCGTACTATCTATGGTGTGGAAGCTAAGTTTTTAACCGAACACAACAGGAATTAAAAATTGATTAATGATACAAATGATTCATTAAATAAAATAACACACGACGTGATAATGTTTCGTCACTGCATTTGAAATCATTGCGCAGGTAAGTAGGCACTGAGTGACAGTCTCTACTAGAGTTTATGAAGGGACGAGCGTACAAACGTCTCGTGGAATCACAACACATATCGTTACATTATAAGCCTATATGTATTATACCGGGGTTTTCGGCAATTTTCGTCTAGTCGGCGACGATGGTGACTTGTCCGTGTCTGGTTCTGGAAACAGCAAATGTTGATTCTTAAATTTCTGTTAATTTTATATGTTTTCATTATACAAGGTGTAGATTTAATCACCGGCAATATTAAAAGGGGGTAATCAGACCATGTTATACTACCTATATCTACAAGAAAAAATGCAACCTAATTATTGAACTTGGACCGCCGAAGTAATTTTTTTTTCATATTTTTAATCAATGCTATTATTTACCAAAGATTTGTCGGCAATTACGTTTACACCTTGTATAAGAAAGTATTTATACATAAAACAGTGCTATTTTTAAAGAAACTAATACATTAAGATCTATTTTATTTTAAATCATAAAACTCTCCTAAATAATTATTAAATAATACGTGAGCAATTTATAAGGCCATGTATGTATATTAAAAAGACTGATGGTTCTTAAACGATTTTTTGCGAAAGACCTATATAAAATTATAGTAATGAGAAGAATATAGATTTAGATCTTAAATCTTTTTAATTATTTGACGTTATTTTTTATTATACTATTAATCAATCTAAAATATATCAATTAACAAAACCACATAATCTGGGTTTTCATTTGCTGTTTAATATATAGCACAAACAAAAATCGTTAAGAGATTATAATTTTTTTATTGCGTTTATTCAACGCTCACGAGCATTACCCATCTTCATTAAGATAGCTCAAGCGATAAAAGTGAATCTCTTTTCCAACCAAACCGTTTTCTATCACAATCCGTCGGATAGTTTGAAATTCTAATCATTTATAGGGAAGCGACTTCGTTTTACTAGTATGCTATATACTAGTCTTCCGCCCGCGGCTTCGCCCGCGTAACTTAATAATACAGACAACTTTCAAAGAGCAGACATTTTTCCGACTTATAATACTTATTTGCGTAAAAAATACCCTCTTTTTAATGTAGTCGGTTAAAAAGTTGCCTATGTCCTTCTAAAGTCCACTCTGTCGCTGTACTAAATTTCATCAAAATCGGTTCAGTTTTGTGATTAGATAAGTCATAGCATCTCATCGCGTTTACAACGCATCACTAACATCATCTTATTTCAATTAGTAAAAGGTATAAAATTGTATCTAAAATGTGACATAATATAAAAAATAACAATGTTATTTTTCCGTTATCGAATAACGCACCTAACAAATTCGATATTATTTTCATATTTAGTAAACAGGTATAAAATCGTACAACGAACAACGATAACGAGATAAGGAAGAGTTCAATAATTCGTTATAGGTTGTGCAAGAATAATGCATTATATCATCTGTTGTTGTAATAATGAGCACCTCTAAATTAGCATATAATAGTGTTGTACGCACCGTAGAGTGCGTGATGCAGATGGTGTTGGTGCGTGGGGGTGTCGTCGAGCTGCGGCGCGGGCTCCACGAGCAGGTCCACGGTGTCGCCGCCGCGCTCCAGCACCGCGCACACCTCCTCGAAACTGCGCTCCGTCAGGGGGACGCCACCCCACTCTAATACCTGTACATTTGGATTAGTGTTGTTGAGGAAGTGGAGGAGGAAGAGGAATTGTCACGCGCAAGTTTAGAGGATGCGGATGAAGAAGAGAATGATAGAAAATTATTAATACTAGCGGACCCAACCCAAAAGCCGCTGCCCTGTCTGTACATAACCAGGGGGGCTAGAACGTGCACTATCGTCACGACGCGATCGCGTCGTTTGGCGCGATTAGAAATGTCAAAATCAAAAATTTGTACTAGGTTTTTTTTGTTTGACATTTCAAATCGCACGAAACGACGCGATCGCGTCGAGACGATAGTGTACGTTCTATGGGAGCAGATACCTAAATACATACAAAAAAAATTATTAAAAGGGCATTTTCCAGTGAACCAATAGATTTTAAACCATTCTCAAAACACACAATAAAGAATCATCAAAATCGGTCCAGCAGTTAAGGAGGAGTTCAGTAACATACACAACACAAATTCC
>DVZL01005385.1:0-12109 GCA_018236625.1 Lasaia peninsularis
AATGTCTGCCCTTTGAAAGTTGTCTGTATTATTAAAATAATTCACGCGGGCGAAGCCGCGGGCGGACAGCTAGTTTGATATAATTGTGGAATATTTATTCTTGTCGTCATAGCGTCAGTACTCCCCACAATCAATCGTATTTTCGTAGGAAAGATAAAAAACACGGTATATTTAAGTAAGGTACTAAGACCAACCCTTTCGTTGGCAATGCAACATTACTGTGTTACATAAAGGCATACTACATTCTTATTTTTTTCGAACAGAAAATCTTCTAAAGCTCTCTTTAAAAGTTTGAAAGCTTTTCAAATACGCTAACCGCGATTAGCCGACGATATTAGACCTGGGTTTCCTCACGATGTCACCGTAAGAGCATTTGGAAATACATAAATCAGAAAAACTCAATGGTTCAGACGGGGTTCGAAACTGGACTGAAATAGAAATCCTAAGCGCGTACCACTAGGCCACCGAGACTTCGAGACTTTTGTCGTGAAAAACATAACTTTTTTTATATCCATTTGTCTGCTTAACCTTCATCAGAAATTCGAAGTTTAAACGGTTGACAATATCTGGTTTAATACAACGTAGAATATAAATAGAAACCCTTGCGAAAACACTATCGTAAGCAACTTCGTAAACCAGTTCGTTCAGACTCGATTGTATACGTCTGACTTGGGCACGTAGCAGACAGATAGCCAATGTGGAGCAATAAAACTATCGAACAAGTGATACCGTGATTTGGAAATATTGTGACGAACATACATACGAATTTTATTTCAACTCGTTACTACACACAACATAATCATTTTAATACAGTTAAACATATTAGGCAAATAAATTATTTTCATTTCATACCAAAAACCGACTTCAAGTTCACTCTGCGTCGTCTAGATACCCGACATTTTTATTCTGGACCACTTACCATAAAATTTATGGGATTATAATTATGGGACTACCTTAGAAGGGGTACCAATCGTACAAACGAAAATCGTCAAAATTAATTGCATGTTGATGGAGTTTATTTTACTCGTATAAAACTTACAAAAAAATATACAAGACGAATTGAGAACTAGAGGAGGTTCTTAATTCGTTCGCATAACAAACATTAACAAAAAACTACACCGATAAAATAGAACCTCCTCCTTTTTATAGTCGGTTAGAAATAAATACAGTAGTAATTTTCTCTACTGAAATTAATTAATTAATTATTTACTACCAGCACTGCCCGCGCGACTTGGTCCGCGTTTCTATTTAGTTATTTTATTTAATACATTTTTGAAATAAAAATAGCCTAAGCTATTCCTAATCTATAAGCTGTCTGCCAGTGAAAGTCCTGTCAAAATAAGTGCAGCCGTTTTCGAGATCAGCAGGAACAAACAGACAGGAAGACAGACAAAAAATCTTTTTTTGGTATATGTACCTTGTAAACATACCTAAGCATTACCTATGCTCGCCTCTTACGAGCTGCCTGGTAGGAAGGCAGATGGACTGTTCTACACAGAGGACCCGCACCAACACGGGAAAAATGAGCTTATTAGCTTTTTCAGTTTATCTGAAGAAGTACCTCTGCCTACCCCTTCATGGACATGGGCATGGCAATATTTTTTAAGAAGATTTTATCATATAGGTGCCAGCCAGTACATTATGTATATTGTGAAACCTTATCACATCAATAACATTTACCTTTAAGACGGGCCGCTCCAAATAAGTATATCATGACCACATGTTTCTAGAAAGTTCCAGGTGATAAGGAGTTTTACATCCTCACAATTACATCACCTTTCTTTATTGATAAGATTATTTGAATATCGATTTTGATACATCAACATAATTTGTAGTACTAGCTGTACCGGCCGCCGAACACTTAGGGGTGTGGAAAATAGATGTTCACCAATTCTCAGATCTACCCGATATGTACACGATTATAAAATATAGTGTTAACACATTTTTTAGTATGCTGGGATTACCAGGAATTATTGAAAAATCGGTTACTAATAAGTATTTAAAAATTCTCAATTCAAAAATAGCAAGTTTTTTTAATTTCATATTGTTACGCGATTACTTCGTCAACTCGAGCTATTTAAGAATAACAGAATAGAAAATATTTTATTCCATAATTACCTTACAAGCGATTCTTATGACGCGTCTAAATAATTATAAAATTTACCACCAGACCCGAAACGCAGCCAGAGAAGAAGCTGAGAAGATCTAGCGAAAGAAACTCAGCTTTCAAGAATTGAATGGTTCTTGATTATATTTCAGAAGTGTTCCATTTTAAATTTAGATACAATTAGTTCAGCACTTTTTGAAATATAAACATCAAAATAATTTACCCACACAACATGATCATGAACTTGGAAGTCGATTTAATTTGCAGATTTAATTACTTCTGACGTTTGAATTAGTTTAAGAACAAATATCCGGTCTTTTGAAGATCGTAAAAAGCGGTAATTATGTCTAATTAGAATTATTTATTTTTTTCTTTGCCCGTAAGATTATTATTACCAAGAAAAGTTTGTTTACTTTTATTTCAAGTCATAAGAGAATGACATTATGATACAAATAATGTGTAGAGAGATATTAATCTGGAGAATGACATAGGCTACTCTTTATTCCGATATCTAACTGAGTTTCCATGGAAGAGCTATCTAACTGTAATAAGTTAAAAGCCAAAAAAAGCTTTTATTAATTTTTTTATAGTATATGACAGCGACATGGGTCGCCTGATGGTAAGAGACAACCGTGGCCTATAGACACCATAGATTTTGTAGGTGCGCCGCTGTCCTGTGGTCGGGCTGTTAGACCTTATGTACAAGTCTACCTGCTACCCCACCCTCCGGACCGGAACACGACATTGTCATTATGGCGGCAGGAATAGGTAAGGCGGTGGATCCCTACCCGGGCGAGTTGCTGCACAGCACTCTACGACTCTACCATGTTGGTAGTGACCCAGTTAACCTATGCTCGCCTCTTTTGGTAGAAAAGCAGTTGGTCTATTCTACACAAAAGACCCGCACCAACACGGGGAAAACCCGCTTTTTGCTGGCTGGCTGTATCTCATAAACCGTAACCGCAAGAAAGATGAAATTTTCACTATTACGTACCTATGTCTTTCAATAAAGATATTAATGTAATAATAACTGTAGAACTGTAGATAGGAAATATAAATAAAAATTGCCATGTACGTACTTGCGCATTTGTTGTATGGAAGCCCCCGTGTAAATTTACTTAATTTTGTTTTTTAGTTTTCGTTATAACAGTGGCAACAAAAGTATAAAACGATCTGTGAAAATTTAAAATGTCTACCTATCGCGGTTCAGAAGATACAGCCTGGTGACAGACAGACAGACAGTGGAGTCTTAATAATAGGGTATCGTTACCCTTTGTATAATATATCCTTTCCTACATACTTCCCTAGCTTCCTCCACATTTATTAGTCTCTTCATGGAATCACGCCGGTGTTTCCGGGACTCTTGACACCAACCTCGGATAAAATATGAACTACATGATACTTGGTACTCGATGCTCTGCCGACTCCGCGAAGGACCTGGCGTAAAGATATGTGTGTGTCCTTTCCTACCGCTATGACATCAGTTCTCGGTAATGTGATTTCCCAGTTTAGAAGGCAGGACAGCTGGCAAATTTCAGTTATAAATATTTCTTACCATTGCGAACTCTATCTTGTTTGTTTTAAAACTCTATAATTACAATTAGGTAGGTTGTTATTGAAAACACGAAGCTTCGTAACATCCACAGCCTTGACCTTAAGAAGTTATTATGTAATACCATTAATGAATTACAAAGCCACGGCGGTTTAATAGTTAGCATTCCGACTTTCCGGCAGTACAGTTTGGAACCCCAGTCAACTCAATTCACTTTCTGAGTGGTCTATGCGAAGAAATAACATGGAAGTGTCGGTATGTAATATTAAAATAACCGCTTCTTACTAAATGCATATTATGTATGCTTACAAGGTGGTACTTGTATTCTAAAAATTACTATTTTTTTACATATGAAAGCTTAGCACAATGACATGACCCACAGCTCACCTCATGGAAAGTGATTCTGAGGTCAAAGATGGGAATGTACTAAGCCAAAAGAAACCTATTCACTCATCGTGTAAATGCAGCTTATATTTTTCCGGAAACACCGCTTTGGGTAGAGGAGGCATAAGTACGTTGTATGTAAACACACACAATATGCATTTAGTAAAAAGCGTTTATTTTAATAAAACCTACTCCAATTTTAGTTATTTTTATAGATTTAGATTTATTTAGAACCAAATCTGAAAATAGATGGCGCTATTTTCAGATTTGGCACTAGTCTTAAATATAAGTGAAAATGTGTTTTTAGCATGTACTCGAAATACACAATTTTGCAGTTGGAACTTAGGCTTATAAGTCAGAGATACTTCCATTCGGGTGAACTTCTACACAGCACTCAACAACCAGAGACACAGCTGCGAAAGCATTTTTCGAATACTTAAATAAGAAGGTTTTCTGCTTAAGGAAAGTTACGTATGTATTATGTAATAAACAGGTAGACATGTTGATATTTGTAAAAATGTTCTAACTGGCACAAATCGTATGCGTAATATGTGGATCGTAAGTAGATATATTAGTTTTGTATATTCAACTGTACTACGAATTGAAGTAAAATAAGGATAACTGACTTTATTGTCATTCTCACGTGCTTTTTTAAATATTTTTTGTCATTTTTAGGGTTCCGTACTCAATGGGTAAAAACGGAACCACAATGGCATAATGACGTAGGGCCCATAGTGTGATAGTTGGTACTGCCTATCGTCACTTCGGGCACGTTCCGATCCCGGGCGGGTAATGTAATACTTACTCAGAATAATCTGAAAAAACATTTAAGAAAGGTTGCCCGACCTAGGAATACAACCCGGGACCTTACACGGCTAACGGTCTTAATAGCAGCAGCAGCACTACAGAGGCGATAATAATTGTAACTATATCAAAGCAATATTAGGTATATGATTCACGTCAAGAAAAATTTTAATGAATGAATCAAACTAATATGTGAGATAATATTTAGAATAAGTGAACAGACATTCTGTTTTTGACGGGACTGTCCAGTTGTTAACAAAAAAACTTACAAAAAAATATGCAAAAAACTAGGGAAAAACTTTTTTCTTTTTTCTCTTCTCTTGCATAGATCTGGACAAAACAGATACGAAACTTTTAAGGTGAGCAAATTATGATGAAAGATCGTTCTTACCTTTAAATAAGACGACGAATCTAATATTAATTTAAGTACATAATACATTTTTACTTAATATATAATCAAATTATTTTTATATAAATTATAATAATTTATTTATTTATTTTATAAAATCATCGCTAAATAATAATTGATTAAATTAAGTAAATTATTTTGAATATATTTTAATATTGGACTTTAATCTATTTGTCGAACTTATCAATACATTATAAATTAAACACACATAAATATCTTCACGCCAGACGCTTTACGGGGTAGGCAGAGAATTTCAAGTGACACGATTTCGACATCCTTGTTTAACTTTCTCCACGTTCAATACTATGGCCATTACGTTTTATTATTGTCAGCTAAGTTATTGTGGGTGGGTGACGATGTATATACGAGAACGAGAGAGACCCTTGGCCCTCAATACTCTCTGCCTCCACCGCAAAATGGCGTGGCGTGATGGTATGAGTTGTACATAATATTTAACAGATTATTTCGTAATTAATGCAGGCAGTGACCATATAAATTAGACCACTTATCATAGTGTTTTTAGGGTTCAGTACACAAAGGTTAAAAATGGGACCCTATAACTAAGACTCCGCTGTTCGTCTGTCTGTTTGTCTCTCACCAGGCTATATTTCATGATATAAAGTTGTAATTTTCACAGATTATACATGTCTGTTGCCGGTGTAACAACAAATACTAAAAACAGAAGAAAATTTAAATTTAATGGGTGCTCTCGTACGAGAAACGTGATTTTTTTGAAGTTTTTACACATTATGGTGCGGCACCCCTCGTATGCGAGTACGACTCGCACTTAACCGGTTATTTATGAGTTATGTAAAGATTACCTGACCTTGGGATGTGGATACCGTGGAGTTACCACAAACAACCGGTTATATTGCTCGTTACTGCAATAGACGTATTATGAAAGTGCAGTTTTACACACATAACATTTTTTAGGGTTCCGTAAGCAAGTGATAAACTTACACTTAAGGGATATAGATTAAAAGAGCAATGCAAAAAAAGCACAAGTGTTTTTTTTTTTAATCCAGCCTAGTTTCCCATCTGGGTTGTAGAGGTTAGATGGGAGTCACTCTATTTAAAAAGAGATGGAATAAGGCTAGGACGAAAAATATCACAAGAAAAGGCTTAGCAATCGTATCGTAATCTTCACATAACAAAATGGTATGGGTAAAACTTATCCCCGTGATTTATCCTAGTGTTTAGGGTTCCATACTCAAAGGATAAATATGGAATCCTATTACTAAAACTATGTTGTCCGTCTGTCTGTCACCACACTGTATCTCATGAACCAAGATACTAGAAAGTTGACAATTTCACAGGTTACCTATTTCCGTTGCCGATTTAATAGCAAATACTAAAAACAAAATAAAATAAATATTTAAAGGGGGCTCCCATACAAAAGTGATTTTTGTCGTTTTTTACAGGTAATAAATAGTTCGCAACCCTTTGTGTGTGATTTTAACTCGCGCTTGACTGTTATTTTTCGTTTTTTCATATTTTATACGTACCTTTAATCTATTCGCTTCCGTTCACAACGATATAGCAACGTTAAACTAGCATCGTATTCAACCAATTAAATCGCAGTATTTTAAATTGTCTACTGTTTAATTGGTCTTTAAGTACCTACGGAACCCTAAGACATAGTAACGGGGCTAGTCTAAGGAGCTGAGCCATTTAATGTTTATTGATGTGTCGTACTTGAACATAGCGTTAGAGCATCAAATTGTACTTACAAGATCTTGATAAATGACGATCTATTTGCGTTTCTCGAGACTTTTTAACCTTGTAAACCTTTGTGAAATAATTTGCTGGCGGTGGATTTTCCGCAACGTCAAAAATTCCATGAAGATATCTTACTCAATATTTCAAGGATGGTAACACAGTTATCTATACAAATAAATAAAATTGGACGCTTTTTACTAAATACATATGTATGTTTACAAGGTACATATACCAAAACATTATCTGTCTGTTTGTACCCGCTAATCTCAGAAAAGGCTGGACCGATTTTGATGGAACTCTCATTGGCAGACAGCTAATTTAATAAGGAACGGTTTCGGCTAATTTTATTTTAGAATGTCATTGTAGAAATGTGCAAAATAAAATTAAAAAAATAAAAACGCGGATGAAGTCGCGGACATAGCTAGTAATAAATGTGGTGGGTAGACCATGGAAGTTCACCCTAACATCAAATTATTACGTAATACTTTGTTTTATTGTGTACCATACAAAATACTTTTTTACCTAACTTTAATCACTATTTTTTAAACTTAAGTTTTGTTAAGCTCTTCCAAATGGTCTTGTAAGGAACACGGCTTCAAACAAGGCCAATATTATACATCAGTCGTTAAACTTAAAAAAAAATATTTGTAACAATAAATACATATTTTACTAAAACTACTTACATAATAAGTTCTATCATTTAAATGAAACATTAAATGCTCAATACATTATTTTTTATCATCTATAAAAAAACTTAACAAACATTATTTGAACGCCATTGTATAACTAACAATATATTAATGGAAATTATTTAAAAATACTAGCAATGAGTATTATATTACCATCAAATAACTTGCCAACGTATTTTATAATGATATTAACAACTTTTTTTTAACCAAAACGGCCTTATGGGTATGTTCTTTGTAAGGCCAAAACATTCCTAAAAACGCCAAACTAACAATAATAAAAAAATAGAAACTATGGTACGTATTTATAGCTAAAAAGTTAGTTTTTATATGTTTCTGGTTTGTAAATGAACCTTGTAAGGTTGTCAGGTTGATTTTCCTTGTGAGGAACCACCGGCTTTCTAGGAACACTACCAATATTTTAACCTAAATTAATACAAAACTATGTTTTTTTTCCTTCGTTCCATAAACATATCCTTTTAGTTAATAGTAAAAAAATTAGATAATAATAGGTTATTGACTAAAAATAAAGGTTTATGATAAAAAATACCTACCTAATTGTAACTTCGATTACCGAAGCCTAAGAAACGTTAGATCGCACTGCACCAATAGCGGTGTGATCGATTCGGCGCCATGTTTGTGGCAAGATCACAGTTTAATAGATCTTAGTGTCTACTAAAAGGTACATGGCGGGGTTTGAACCTGGACTACCGAAACGTTAGTCCGAACAGCGTACCATTAGGCCACCGATTGTGTTTATTTAAAGTTTAGTCTTCTAATGACGTCATACCCATTGTGTGGAGGAAATCGTAGTAATGACTTTTTCAACCTAACCGTCATTTGTTTATTTAGTTTTTAAACACACTCGACAGTAATAATATTGACGTCAACACGAAGTTTCTGATCTGTAAGGTATTAAAGTGTCAGTGTAAGGTCTGAATAAACAAATTAATTGCTGTTTGCTGCTATCGCTAAAAGTCGAGAACAGCTGGACTGGTATGACTGATTTTGGCTTTCTATCGTGGAATATACAACCTGCCTTCCTACCAGGTAGCTCGTAAGACGCTAGCATAGGTTAACTGTGTCACATCCAACATGGCCATTGGTGGAAGAGTGCTGTACAGCAACTCGCCCGGGTTCCCTTTTCCTGCCACTATATAGTTCCGGTCCGAAGGGTAGTCGATAAACTTGCACATCAGGTCTAATAACCTGACCACAGACGTTGATGCACCTACAACATCTATGGTGTCTATAGGCCACGATCTTCTCTTACTTTTCTTGTTCGCAGTCCAATAAATATCCAAAAAAAGGACGTCCAGGGAAGGTTAAGAAGATAAGAAATATAAAAAAATTGAAAGAATTTAGTATAAACCACAACTTTGTTTTCCCTTAGAAACTACGAGTATTACTACCTGTGAAACATTTGACGTTTTTACTGTCGTTCAGAAATCCATTAACTTTAAAAGTTGTTAAGAAATCTAATTTAATTTAATAATATTGTTTTTTTTTCATTCTAAGTACGGGCAATACAAAGATTGCGGGACAGCTAGTAAGATATAAATATAACTAGCCGACCCTGCGAACTTCGTACCGCCTAACAGTCCAATGCATGTCTTGTTACCTTTTAGCAAAACTAATTTAGACTTTGATTAACATAATACAATGATACAAAAAAAATAATATGGATAGATAAAAGTATTTTATAATGATGAATAATACATACAGAAAGCGAATAAAAATTAAAAAATATACAAAAATAATTTTTCGTTACCCTATAAGTAGAACAAATCTTAGAAATTGTTTTCGGAAATAGAAACTTTAATTCACACAAAATAATTTTCTGAACGCAGGCGTAAATTTTAAGCATTTGTCATTATTTCTGTACGGACGCATAAACACCGCCATTTTAGCGTGACGTCACCGTCACCGGGAAGTGAGAACAATAATTTTACAATATTTACACTTCACTTAATTAATTTCACAACATATGTTATAAATTTTGTTTTGTACCTATGTGCGAAAATTTTCATATTATGTCCAAAAATGCAAAAATAACGATATCAATGGACGTGGCGTTGACATTGGACCGTGACATCACCTCCTGGCTTTGCGTTTTCGAAATTTGCGAGGAAATTTCAAAAATACTACTTTTAAAGAACTAATTTTAGTAATAAAAATTTGAATATCGGCAAAAATATTTATGTCGGCATATTTCTTCAGTAATAAAGATTACACATTATTTTTTGGGTCATATCTAAATCGCGTATTGCAAAAAAAGCTATCAACTAAAAGAAGAAGAAGATCTAAATGTTTTCTATTCTATTCTGATACCCGTACTAATATTATAAATGCGAAAGTCAGTCTGTCTCTCTGTCTGTCTGTTACGCTTTCACGCTCAAAGCACTGATCAGATTTTGATGAAATTTAGTGCAAAGATAGATTGGACCTTGAGAAAGAACATAGGCTACTTTTTACTGTAAAAAAAGGAGGGAGGGGTTAGAGAAGGGGATGAATATTTGTATTGAAGTGTTTTGATGACATATAAATATAAACGATTCGTTATCATGTTACAATTGCCTAGATTTTGTTTGTATGATAGCCACACAACTAACACTAACAGCTAGTATTTGATTTGATATTATCTAATTTAATTATCGCAACACAAAGCGGGTTCAATTCCCGGGTTCAACTTGTTCTTATAAGTTTTCTGTAGGTATATTTGAAAAACATAATTTTGTCTGACATTGGATTTGTACCATGCGCTATGTTCAAAAACTTCTTAAAGTTCACTGTGGTAAGATATATTTACAATTTTATTTTAATACTTGTATACATAATACAATAATATACAAATTTTGCGTTAATAATGTTTTCGAAGTTAAATTCCTCCTAATAATGACTTGACGAATATATATAACAATTGGAAATATCAAACTTAGTTGAAACTTGGTTTTATTTAAATCCGTACAAATAAATAAAATTGGAGCGGCTGTATGTAATATCAAAATAACCGCTCTTTACTAAATGCATAGGTATGTTTACAAGGTACCTACATATATCAAAATATTAGTTTTTAAAACTTTTCTGTCTATCTGTTTGTAACTGCTAATCTCTGAAACGGATGGACCGATTTTGACGGGGCTTTCACTTTCAGTCAGCTGATGTAATAAGGAGTGTATAAGGCTACTTATACTTATTTTGGTTACATTCAAACGCAGTATATAACATAGCTAGGAAATAATAAAATCATCACAGTTTATTTTGACAAGAACACTTTAGATTTTGATACAAATAAAACTTAATATAGTTATTATAACAGCGGGGTTCGTCACCGCTTCGGCTAGGATAATAACTTTTAAACATTTCAGTTATGTATTATTTATTTTAATTTTCTAATTACTTTCACGAATACGTACCGTATTAAAAATACATAAATTACAAATTCAATTACATATAATATTTACTGCCTTTCATGAATTTTAATTTTGCAATTTAAATTTTGTTTATAATTTTATGATTATGTGATTATAATTTTATATAATAATATTATTAAATATTAGAGTTGGTTCTCGGTACAGTTTAAGTGTGATTGAAATGAATAGTACAATAATCCATTTTGAAAGAAAGCAACGTAGATCGTAACGAACAATCTACTTTGAAAGTATATAAGGTAGACCGCACCGTAGACTACGTTGTATTTTTTTAAGCCGAGTTTAAAAAAATTCAACGTAGACTATAATGTGTAACTCAGTTTAAAAGAATACAACATAGACCGTAATGTGTAACCTAATTGGAAAGAATACAACGAAATCTGCCCTTAAAAATGAATGAAATACAAAAATAAATTAAATAGACTACATTACTAAATTTACCACCAAACAGGAAAATAGTTACCAGAGAAATCCGGTGAAAGATATTATTTTTTTTAACTAGCGGACTCGGCAGACTTCGTACTGCCTCAATCGATATATAAAAGACCTAAACGGTAATAAACTGCAAATTGACTCTGACGCGACGTTAGGAACACACCTAAATTGCTTAGACAACAGTGAGTGATTATAATTTAATATGAACTTTATTAAACAGCAAAGTTCAAATTGACTCTATAAAACGTTTGTATGAGAAATAGAAAAGGGCTGGTTAGGGTTTTCCCGGAAATTATTCGATCTTTTCTCGCCTTTTAAACCTTCCCTGGACCTCCACGAACATTTCAATACTAAGATAGGATAAATCTGTTCAGCCGTTCTCGAGTTTTAGTGAGACTAACGAACAGCAATTCGTTTTATATATATACTAGAAAAGAACCCGGCTTCGCTCGGGTAAAATTACAAGTCAATTTTGGGACTGGTTGATTTGAATGTAGTTAAATGTTTGCACAGAAAAGTCTATATTTAATGGAGGTTCGCCATTTTCTCCTACAAAGATGATCCCTACCTCATTATTTGATG
>DVZL01005386.1:0-12107 GCA_018236625.1 Lasaia peninsularis
ATATGGAAATGTTTTGATGATAAATAAATGTAACCGATTCGTTTTAATTGCCTAGATTTTGTTTGTACACGCGGGCGCAGCCGCAGGCAACAGCTAGTTTACTAATAAGAAGGTTACTTCTTATATATCTGTCAGATTTCATATTGAAATCACTAGAAACTGATTTCAATATGTTGCTTAAAATATGGTATTATCATGATTACGCGGATAATTAGGATAAATTTATTTCATTATAAACCAATTATTGTACGTGGTTATTGAATTAAAAATTTGAAGTGAAACTTTATATTAAAAGCTTGTAATTAATAAAGTTATGCGACTATGTTCATTAAACTCAATGAACGAAGTAATTGAATTAAAATTTGAAAATGTACGATATACTAAAAGGTTGAGTTTGATCAAACTTCGTAGTATGACGTTGGCTTTTTATCCAACTTTAAAAATGGAGGTTGCTTATTATATCACCAATTATGAATGGATTTTAATGTAGATATACCAATTTTTCAACGTTACCAAAGCTACTTGCCTTTAAAACTAGAATTTGAAAAATTCGGAGTGACCTTTGAATATTAAAACTTCGACTTAAAGTTCTTAAGATCTTTATTATTTTTCTTGTAGACAAAAATAAAAGAATAAGAAATCAATAGCAAAAAAAACTTTTATTATTTTTCGAGTTGCCCTTTCATTTAATACCCATATTTTAAAAATGTTTTAAAAACTGTTATTCCGCCATATTGGTTGGTCCGCCATGTTGGATTTAGAATGACGTCATGTATCTTATCATACATTGTCATCCAACCTAAACGTG
Organism: Lasaia peninsularis; assembly: GCA_018236625.1. Taxonomy (NCBI): domain Eukaryota; kingdom Metazoa; phylum Arthropoda; class Insecta; order Lepidoptera; family Riodinidae; genus Lasaia; species Lasaia peninsularis. The sequence goes on from DVZL01005386.1 coordinate 809, forward strand.
TATACAAAATTTCAGTGAAGACATCTAATTCAAAATTGAATTCTAAGATTACAACCGAATACACATACTTACATACGTACAGTGCAAGTTAAATAAAAGCTTTTAAGAACATAAAAAAAAACAATTTTTACAGATTTTGCTGATTTTTTTAAATTCTTTTAATTTTTTTTGTACTGCCGTGCCGAGAGGACTTTTGAAACATTCAAAACACACATATTTTTGTTCGAGACACGAGAATTTTTTTTTGGGCCACCCTAATGCGAGTATATAACATTTGTAAGGTTTGTTATATTTCAGACGCCTATTACCTATTTGACATTTTATCACACTCCAGTATAAGGTTTTCGAGTTTTTTTTTGTTCATTTTTTACTAGGACAAAATTTTTAGAAAAAGCAAGTATAAAAATATAAGTCGATTATTATGTAGGTCGTTGATTTTGCAAAATAAAAAAATGTGTGTTATAAAAGCTTGTCCTATGAAAGCTTAATGGCATACTTGTATTACCAAGGATAAATATTTGAAAAATGGGTCAAGGGAAGACACCAGAATAATAGCTATTGAAAGTATGGAAAATGGGTCAGACTCTTATAGACAAAGAGTATAAACATCCATACTTGTATAAATTATAAGAATTCTTATTACAAAGATTCTCTTCTTATACAAGTATTTGGGTATTAGAGGACCTTGGATTCCATTGCCAAAATGTCAATAATTATAGAGATTGATGCGATGATGATGTTAATGCTTTTCTACGAGTTATTACTTTTCTTTATTTTTCTTCTTATGAGTATAATCAGGTTTGATTGATCATTTACTAATTGAATGATAAACGAACTTACCTGGTGAAGTTTGTTTTCAATAATTATCCTATAACATCCACGCCTATTATCCCTGAAGGAGGAGGCAGAGGTGTTAGTATATCCAAGACTCGTAAGTCCAGTACTACAACACCCACGATTAGCCAAGGTACTAGGGCCCATGACTGATAGGTGGCGAGCCTATCGCCACTTTGGGCACATTCCAATCCCAGGCAACGTAATGTTTGTTTAGAATAATCTCAAAAATATTTAAGAAAATTTGCCCGACCTGGAAATTAAACCCGGAACCTTACGCTAACGGTCCAACATCGAAAACTTCTAAATACATTTTTTAATAATGAAAGATTTTTTTTATCATGTTTAGTACTTTCAATTTACAATTTTCGAGTGGCCCCGGTGAACTTCGCACCGCTCTCACTTGAGAATCACTACATATTATTAAGCAGTCACTGTCTTTTCTATCCCTATGTATGCTTAAATCTTTAAAACTAAGCAACGGATTTTAATGCGGTTTAATAGATAGAGGAAGGTTTTTATGTATATAACATGTTTAGTATACCCATGCGAAGACGGGGCGGGTCGCTAGTATAATATATGATCAATTCTTGGATCTACCCGATATGCACACAAAATTTCATGTGAACGAAAATCAACGGTATAAAAAGTATTATATGTTCGCCTATCCACATGAAATGATTTGATTTGTCTTTTTTAATGAGATCGACTAAGGAGTGGAATTCGCTGCCTGCGTGTGTTCTTGGATCAATATAACATGACTATCTTTAAGGCCAGAGTGAATAGGCTGTATTTATGTAGGCGTGTTCCATCTTCGGTCATATCGTCACTTAACATCAGATGAGGTGGTCAAATGCCTATTAAATAAAAAGTCTCTTAGTTTTAAGCTCTCCCCACTAATTTTAGCCAAATCGGATCAGCCTTTCTTGAGTTATTTTATTATAGTGTAACTAACACAACTTTCTTTTATATGTATATCGATTTAAAATTGATTAAGAAATAAATCTTCCTATTAGTCCAGATAATAGAATAGTATAATGTTCTATTCCTATTCGCTTGTGTAGAATAGACCATCTGTCTTCCTAACAGGCAGCTCGTAAGAGGCGAGCATATATCACTTTCAACTTGACTATTGGTACTTATTCCTGCCGCCATAATTAAATTGTCGTGTTCCGGTCTAGAGGGAGGGTAGCCGATAGAATTGCACATATGGTCTAACACTACCACCAAAGCCCGACTATAGAATAACGATGTACCTACAACATACTCGTATATGTTTTTATAGGGTAAGATTGTCTCTTATATAAAAAAGCTATAAAATATTATGAATTTCAAAACGCCGAAACTATAAAGCTGGTATTAATTTGTCACAGACACAAAACTGACCTTGAGAAAGGACATAGGATCCTTTTGATTAAAAGGGTATAAGGGATGAAAGCTTTTATTGAAGTTCGTCTTTGTCAAAGATAAAATCAAGAAACTTTGTATTTAGGGTGTTTGTTTGTTAATATAGAAAGCCGCGGGAAAAAGATAGTCTAAAATAAATAGAAAGAATTTTATTTTCAAATTAGATACGAAACGATTCCATTTTAAGAGCAATCTACAATGTACTGGTAAAAGAGTTAAGTTTTTAAATTATATCATGAATAAAAGTATAATTAAATTATTTTAAAAGCTTGTATTTAACTTGCAATATATGTATGTAATTTAACAACTAAAATGAGTTTTGAACAGGTTAGAAAAACTTTAGGAAAGGTATAAATAAATTGTGTATGTACGTACGTTAGTGCTAAAAATGCTCGATCAAGTGAATTATTATTATCTATACAAATAAATAAAATTGGAGTGTCTGTATGTAACATTAAAAAAATCACTTTTTACTAATTGGATAATTATGTATGATCACAAGGAATATGTAACAAAACAATATTTTTTAGAATTCTTGTCTATCTGTCTGTTGTATCCGCTAATTTCTAAAACAAAAATAAAAATTGTCTTTCAGCACACATATATTTTACATAACTTCTGAATAAAAATGGCTAAAATCTTATTATTGGAGCCGGTAGGTGGCGCTGCTGATATTATATCAACTTCGAACTATTGTTTTGTTTGTTTCTGATCAAACAATTTAAAATTTATAAACGACTAGCTGAACCGGCAAACTATTTTGTATAGCTGACCTATCTTAGGTATGACTACCTATTCAATTTGAACTGGAATCTATAGTATAAATTGTTCTGTACATAACTATTCCGTGGCGAGTTATTTTCAAAAATTAAATAGAATTCAATTAAGTAACCACGTTTCTGAACAAATGATGCTCAAATTTAATTAAGTAACCACGTTTCCGAACAAACGATGCTCTTTCAATATAGTCGATGGCTGTGAATGACATTGACATACGTTACGCGCGTTTTTTAAAATATGCAAAAATAAATGTTTATTTTTCAATATCTCTGAGAGATTTTCTTATTATTTTTGTCCGTAAGAACCTTTTCCTAATAATAACAAATACAACAAAAAAAATAGTGAAATCGGTCCAGCCATTCTCGCGTGATGCCGTGACCAAGGAAAACGGGTTTCATTTTTGTATAAAGATACGCAACGCTCGTCGTAATCTAACTTACCCGCTATAACTCCCAGTCTTGCTTTCAAACCGCACAAACATGGCGTTGCCAGTGGACACAAAGTCGTGTTTCTCCATCGGTCTGCTGAAGGTATCACAGAAGGTCTTGATGATCTTAGCATCATCAGGTCGAGGAGCATCGTACAAAGTCAGGGATTCCCCGCAGTCACCGGTCCAGGGTGTGATTGGAGATTCAATACGGTTTATTCGGAAGCTGCAAGTAAATATAAATTACTATCCCACTATTTAGAAACTCCTTCACGTTTTTTCCTGTGTTGAGCCGGGGATTCTGTGTACAATATACCGTATGCTTTCCTGCCTGGTAGCTTATCACAGGTGAGAACAGGTGTAATTGATCATTACCATCAAGATCACTTGTGGTAGAGTGTTGAGTAGCTGCTTGTCCTAAAGATACACTGTCTCATTATTATTGCCGCATCAATAATAGGAAATATGCATGTGATTTAGATATGGCCAAAAAAAATAACGTGTAATCTTTATTGATCAAGAAACATACCCACATAAATGTTTTTGCCAATATTCAAGTTTTTATTAATAACATTAATTCTTTAAAAGTAGTCTTTTTGAAATTCCCTCACAAATTTTGATAATTCAACGCCATGACGTGAAGTCACGGTCCACTGTAAATGCCATGTCAATTGAATTCCTTATTTTGCATCTTTGGGCTTAATACGAAAATTTTCACACATAGGTACAACACAACATTTATAATATATAAAGTGAATTAATTGAGTGAAGTGTAGTAACACGCACATTTAAAAATTATTGTTCTCACTTCTCAGTGAACTATGACGTCATAAATAAGTGCGCTAAAATGGCAGTGTTTAAATCATTCGCAAATGAAGATAATTAGGATATTTTTTTAGCTTATTTATCGCAAGTGCGACATTTATACAGTTATATAAAATACTTAAAATATTGTTTAAAAAAATAAAAAAAACATGCATGAAATATGCATGTTTTTTGAGTAATAATAAAATTATTACTGTGTCATGTTCTACTCATTCTCAGGTAGGCTTGGTTTTGAAGCTTAACATCCTAATCCACGAAACAGTGACGCATATTTTGGTAGGAATATAGTAAAAACTTAAAAACTATTCCTACCAATCAAAGATTTGACGTTCTTTCCATCGTTTAGAAATTAATTAAATTTAAAAGTCGTTAAAAAATCAAATCAAACTTTTTTACTTTTTTTCATTATAAATGTTATATATTTCATTTTAAAACCTGGATATGAAGAAGTTTAACCAAGTGCTGATGAAAAATAGAAACGTAAGGAACTTACCTAGGAAAATACAGCCGAACCACTTGTCCTGGGAATCCTTGCATCAAGTACGTGCATGATGTATGAGGTGGATACCAATGTGCAACTGAGAGGAATATTCCCTCAGTGTCTCCCGATTTCTTCAGGGATTCTGCCGTGAGTAGCCAGTCACAACTACCAATTTTGGACCCTGGAGCTTCTACATGGCCAGGCCAGTTACCAACGTTGAAATGGAAGCCCGTGTTTAGCAGTGGCCCTGTAAGGTTTTACTAGGTATTAGTATTTTATTTTATACTAGCAACCCGCCCCGGCTTCGCTCTAGTATACATGTTATGTACATAAAAACTTTCCTCCTTAATCACTCTATCTATTAAAAAAACCGCATCAAAATCCGTTGCTTAGTTTTAAAGATTTAAGCATACATAGGGGCAGACAAAAAAGTGACTTTGTTTTATAATATGTAATGATTCCCCGAGCATGGTTGATTTCCGACTTTGACGCACGAGGTCCTGGCTTCGATTTCCGAGAAAGGCAACTTATTTATAAGGTTTATCTGAAAAACATAATGTTGCCCGATATGGCGGTAGTCTTGACACATGTCACATGATGGGACCTAATGTTGTATATATCATCATATTTTTTTAATATAGAGAGCAAACATTTTTAACATAGTGCATACGGTTCTTCTAATATAATATTTATTATATCTTAATTTATATCTTATAATATTTATCTCTTATAACCGTCGGTTAATTAATATCCTATTGATGTGATCACATCATTGATATGTAAGTCTGTCAGTCTTACTTTTTTATACAAATACAACAATAGCAAGTACTGGCATTGTTGCGAGCGTAACAAATAAATTGTTTCAATATACATACAAACAAAGTTATTGCTAAAATTTTTCTCCTGAGCCGTTTATTGATTTTTTATTAAAAGAAATAAGCATAGCACCTTTGGTGTCTAAATGATGTTATTTCTTATCAGAATATCTGGTTATTTGTTTATATTCCAACAACCAAAACTACTTTTTCTTGTGGTATTGGAAGGCAAACAAGCAGACGGATTTCCTAATGGTAAGAAATACACGTCGCCTATAGACATCAAAGATGGAAATGATGCGTTGCCAACCTAAGGCTGGGATGATAAGCCTCCAAACCAGAACACGACAATGTCGAGCACTGACGCTATTGTGGCAGAAATAGGTAAGGCGGTGGTACCAATCCGGGCGAGTAGTTGCAAGACTCTACCACCTAATTGTATAACTATGCTATAACGTCTTGCTTACTTTGAACACACGGTATGTTATCAAAAATTATGTTCAGACATCTTACAATGTAGTACTTTCACGCCTATTATACCTGAAGGATTAGGCAGAGATGTGCTATTATATCTACGACTCGTGAGTCCAGTAGATTTCACAGAGCAAGGAATCGCCACCGCGCAACCGTAGTTGCCGCGCGGCGGCGATTCTGTGCTCTGTGAGTAGATTTACTATAACACCCACGATTAGCCAAGGTGCTAGGGCCCGATGACAGACAATATGTCAGACATATCTCAAAAATCGAAACTCCTTATACTTTTGGAAATTAATATTTAAACAAAAATAAAATTATTTTTCGGAATAACAACAGAAATATAATGCGACTACGTCAACACATACAATTTACTCTCGAAGCATGTATCGCTTCGCAATCGAAGCGTCTTCAGGAGAACTAAAGTACATCTCAATAACGATTTTAAAATGTCTCGTATATAAAATTCTCGGGTCACAATGTTCTTTCCCCTACTCCTCCGAAACGGCTCGACCGATTCTAATGAAATTTTGTGAACATATTCAGTAGATCTGAGAATCGGCCAACATTTATTTTTCATATCCCTAAATTTAAAGGGTGGTCCAACCCTAATTTTTTACACATTTTTTTTTATTTTTTCATGATACAGCTTACAAAAATACATACAACACTAAATTTTTACTTTTTTATCACCAGTCCCTATTTTCATGGCTATTTTAGTAATTATAAGGCAAAACAACGTTTGTCGGGTCAGCTAGTCTTATAAATAAAATTCTCGTATCACAATGTTCTTTCCAGTACTCCTCCGAAACGGCTCGACCGATTTTCATGAAATTTTGTGAACACATTCAGTAGGTCTGAGCAGCGGCCAACATTTATTTTTCATATCCCTAATTTTTTTTTACACAATTTTTTTTTTATTTTTTCATCTAAATTTTTCCTTTTTTATCACCAACCCCCATTTTTATAGCCATTTTAGTAATTATAAGGCGAAACAACGTTTACCGAGTCAGCTAGTCTTATAAATAAAATTCTCGTATCACAGTGTTTGTGAATGAACTCCTCCATAATAGCTCGACCGATTCTCATAACATTTTGTGTGCATTTCTTGTAGGTTTGAGAATCCGCCAACACCTAGTTTTTATATCTTTAAGTGAGGAGTACGAAGTTCAACGGTACAGCAGGTCGATTTTTAACGTAAAATCATTGTTATCGCTTATCACCGGAGAATATTTTAGTACAATTAGCGTCTGTATGTGCAATGTGCATGTTATACATGCGGCCAACTAATGCACCCATTCTGAGTCTGACTTCGTCCGATAAGCGGTCTCATTGAGAGGTTACGCTGCAGCTTCCAAGTCCAAAGTCCGTCTAAGATATTAAAGTCAAGGCCATTGTAGTATAAGAGGATATTAATGGTATTATTACTTAGTATGATATCGAATAGGCCAACCGCTTTCCACCCAGGCAGCTCGTAAGAGGCGAGCACTGGTTCTATTGTCACCAACACCGTGACATTGACTAGGTGGTGGAGTCTTGCAACGACTCGCCCGGATTGATACCACCGCCTTACCTATCCCTGCCACAATAGCGGCAGTGCTCGCCATTGTCGTGTTCTGGTTTAGAGGGTAGCCGGTAAACTTAATCTCGCAAGAGGCTTACCTCCCAGCCTCAGGTTGGCAACGCACCATTTCCACCTTTGGTATCTATAGGCGTTGTTTATTTCTTACCATCAGGAAATCCATCTGATTGTTTGCCTTCCATCATAAAAAATAGGTTCTCCATGTGTTAATACTTACTGGACTTTGAGAGGATTATAGTCAGAGGTGAAATTGTATCTAATAAACACTTTCCAACTCTGTCGTGCCAAAAAATAGCATATTTCCAACGCAGTAAATAAGAAAAAGTTTTTCGTATTTTTATTTGGACCGGGATTGGATTGTGCCCGAAGTGGCGATAGGTTTGCCACCTATCGCATCATGGGTCCTAGTACCTTGGCTAATCGTGAGTGTTCTAGTATATCTACTGGACTTACGAGTCGTGGATATACTAGCACACCTCCGTCTATCCCTTTAAGTATAAAATGCGTGAAGGTACTTTTTTGTCCTATTCTGGGTATACAGAAATTAAAAAAGATTGTAATTTGACACCCGATTTTTTTATACCTAGCCATATTATATTAAGACTAGTTGTCCCGAACTTCCCGAAAAAGTTATCGAACCTCTGTCAACCCCTTAGGATACAAGGCGTGAAGGTAGTTTAAAACCAAAGTAGCGTGTCAAGTCGCGGGTCGCAGCTAGTGGGTGAATTCTAAGAACGGCGCCGCAACGTCGCGGTGGCGCGTTGATAAAATAGGTATACTGTGGGCGCTTTGCCCCATATCTGACCGTACTAGGCCTGGCTGACCCGGACGCGATATCACTTACTGCGTCTGTCGAATGCGTGACAACACTACTTACGTATATCGTAGGGCTCGTGCTATATAGACTACTAGCTGTCCGCCCGCGGCTTCGCCCGCGTGAATTATTTTAATAATACAGACAACTTTTAGAGTGCAGACATTTTTCCGACTTATAATACTAATCGCGTAAAAACAATTCTTTTTAATGGAGTCGGTTAAAAGTAGCCTATGTCCTTACTCAAGGTCTACTTTATCTCTGTACAAAATTTCATCAAAATCGGTTCAGTGGTTTAGGCGTGGAAGCGTAACATACAGACATACAAACAGAGTTAATTTCGCATTTATAATATTAGTATGGATGTACAAAAAACTTATGCGCCTTTTTTTTATTTTATTCGGGACAACACTGTTACATTATAAGTGATGATTACATACAAACATGTCACTTACAGTATAACCTACTCCGTTGTCCACAACTTACTAATTCCGACAAAATATAATTTAAATCCGTACTAATATTATAAATGTGAAAGTAACTCTGTCTGTATGTCTGTATGTTACGCTTTCACGCCTAAACCACCGAACCGATTTTGATGGAATTTTGCACAGAGATAGAGTAGACCTTGAGGAAGGACATAGGTTACTTTTTAACCGACTACATTAAAATGAGGGTATGTTTTACGCGATTAGTATTATAAGTCGGAAATATGTCTGCCCTTTGAAAGTTGTCTGTATTATTAAAATAATTCACGCGGGCGAAGCCACGGGCAGACAGCTAGTATTATATAAAGTGAACCTTCTAACTTTACATATTCTAACTCTACCAAGCCAAACTTTACCAATTCTAAACCTTAGTAAATATGGCTTGGTAATTTCAATGTCATTTGATAATTTTTTTAATTGCAAGATAAGAGAAAACGTATATATGATATTAATCGTTCAATATCTGATAAAATAACGTTTAAATTAAGAGACATTCACCGATTTGTCCAGACACCTTGTATAAATAGCAAATAAACCCTTTTTGAACGCTAAACAAATAAGTTTTTTTTATGTGGTTGATTTTTTATAAAAAAAATAAGTTTATATAAAAAGGTGATCTTAATGCCTATTGTTTTTTTCCACCTTGACTGGTAAAAAGTTACGATAGCCTTTGGGCCAACAGAAAGTTTTTTTTATATTGCTCACAGTGTGTTCATGTCTACCAGTTACCCTACCCTCCAGGTCGGAATATGAAAATGTCAATATGGCGGCGGTTACAGAAAAAACCTAAATAACCAAAGTTCGACTCCTACGAGCTGCCTAGGAAAGCATATATGGTATAGACCATATTATAGTCTAATCCAATGATATTGCTGATACAAAATAAGACGATGAAAAAGTTATCCCCGTTTTGGTCCGGCTCTTCGTAAAAACTATTTTTCACGAAGAGCCGGACCAAATCTGGGATAACTTTTGCATCATCTTATTTTTATCAGCAATATAATTGAATTAGACTAGAATTACTAGAAAAAGGACTTTTGGGTACAAAACCCTAAAAAGGACCATACGGAAACGTTTCAAATAATAAATGAAAAAACCGTCAAGTGCGCTTCTGACTCACACAAGAAGGACTTACTCAATATGATAATGGCATTATCTATAAAAATGGAACACCCTTTATATATTTATTTTATTCTAAGTATTTTTTGTTATATCGGCAACAGAAATACGTCATCTGTGAAAATTTCAAATATTTAGCTATCAAGTTTCATAAGATACAGCCAGTTCGTAAGACAGACAGACAGACTAACAAACGGACAGCGAAGTCTTAGTAAAGGGTTACGTTTTTTATCCTTAGGGTACGGAACTCTGAAATCAAAATCAGTTTCCTACATGACGTGGTAACTAACATAAAAAATTGATCGAATTGAAAAAGCCTCCTTTTTTTGTCGGTTGAAAATATTCAATAACTATTATAATTAAAAACATACTGATATTACTCGTATAGTGTTCTCATAATGCGACCATGACTCATTTCGATGTGTTAAGTCTAGACCACAATTAGATATTATCAGGATCATTTCTGTAAACATATTCTGATCGATCGACGTGACGTGCGTAGTATATCGATTTAATTATCGTATAAATCCAATAACAAATTGCGAACGGATATTTTCTCATAGCAATGTCACAGCAATTGGTTAAATGTATTGCATGATCAAAGTCTATGTAGCAATTTGGTCTTTGAAATAATAAACTATAATACATCACGAAGAATGTGAGTGAAGTTGAAACATCTAACAAGAAATTTAGAAAAAAAATCCGTTAAGTGCGCGTTGTATTTGCGTACAAAGGGTTCCGTACGATTATCTATAAAAATGGCTAAAAATGACGTATGTTAAATGGGAACACCCTTTATGCCGTTTTTAGATTGAGTTGTTATCTGTGAAAATTTTAACTATCTAGCTATTTTCTAGTCATGAGATATAGCCAGGTGACAGACAGACAAACGGACAGTGGAGTCTGAGTAATTGGGTTCCTTTTTTTACTATGTGGCCGTACGAAATACTAAAATCATATAACCTTAAATCTTTACAAATCCTTTGCGGAGAGTCGGCAAAGACTATCAGAGATATCAGAAAGTGTGTCAAGTGTCACGATTCCTACGTACTTTCCTAGCTTCCTCCACATTCATTAATCTCTTCATACAAACACACCGGTTTCGGTGACTTCTGACACTACCCTCGGATACTAAACGAGCTATTTGAACGTATTATTTACTTTCACTTTATTATTTACTAGCTTTTGCCCGCGACTTCGTTCGCGTGGACTTCAGGTTCGTCCCGTCTAGTCTTTTTTGTAGACCTTTTTAA
>DVZL01005387.1:0-12107 GCA_018236625.1 Lasaia peninsularis
GAAACTAGGCCCAAACCTGGATTAGGTCGAATTCAATGAATCTGGGTTTCCTCACTATGTTTTCCTTCACCGTAAGAGCACTCAGAAAATGTACATAAGTTAGAAAAACTGTTTGGTAAATGGCGGGGTTCGAACCTGGATACTCGAATGGAAGCCCGAAGCACGCACCGTATTAAAAAACCACGTACCGATTTAGTACAGACTAAATCGGTACGTGGTTTTTTAATATAACATGTGTTCCCGTTGACACAAAAATATATTTACTGCTACTCAATCAATACAGTTATAACTTATAATTGAAATTGAATCAAAAAGTAACAAGTAGCAAAAAATAAGACAACCTATCCATTCGATTTAAGATTCTAAAATGTTTGGTATTTTTATAAAAAGATGCTTATAATATTTTTTTATTGTTTTTATTTACATCAATTCTTAATCTAGACGAGCGTCGCCTTTAGTCATTAACATACCTAGCGCTTTTAGTAATAACTTTCCACCTATACCTACCGCTTTTTTGGCAGAATTTGCTACTGTTATGTAGTGGCTTTGGAGGGAAAGTTTCTCGAACATCTTCCTAAAAAAATAAAACCAAAAGCTTAATCAAACGCTTGGCCTCAAGTAAAAAAAGTAGAAATAAAAAAATGACCAAAGAAAAGAATTGGTGGGTAACTCTTATCACTTGGGTTTATGAAAAATAAACAGCCTATTCTCAGACCTACAAATTGTACATATAAAGTTTCATCGAAATCGGTTTAGCCGCTTTGAATTATGGCAACTGTCACTGTGACATTTTTTTTTATAATAAAATAATATGTTTATATTATCTGTATTTTATACGGGTCGTATTAGTCACAAGGAGGTGTAAAGTTTATTTATTTCGTTGGTAGCTTCAAAATCATTAACCTTGATATCATCAAGGTGAAAACAAAAGTGAATGAGACGGAATCACTATGCTTACTAATTAATTTGATTACGACATTTTATACGGAGTTAAGAATCACGCTTTAGTTCTTCGTCACTCAAACTTAACGGTTTTTAATAGAATATTATTTGTGTTATTAGTTACTAGTTTTCTGCCCGCGTTTTCGTCCTAAAAAGGCAGAAGTTATTCCGATTTATAATACTTATTACGTATAAACATATCCTTATTTTCAATGTAGTCGGTTAAAAAGCCTATGTTCTTTTTGAAGGTCAACTCTATCTCTGTACTTAATTTCATTAAAATCGGATCAGTGGTTTAGACGTGAAAGCGTAACAGACACACTGATTTACTTTCGCATTTATAATATTAGTAGGGTTCATATTATTATGTTGGTGGTATTTTTGCTACATACCAACGTAATATTTCGAGTTCTAAGCTAACTATATAGAGAAATATCTCGAATAAACTAATCTGAAGCATCTAAATATACATTTGCCGCCATTTTGAATTTAGTAATTTTTTATATTTAGTTTTCTGAAATAAAACCCCTTTTATTCAATATTCATATTTAAGGGGTACATAACATTAACCATCTTAATTCGTAACATTATATTACAAAAGTCATCAAGGTATTTTTACTATAATAATCGTGCAACTTCCAGTTTAATAAATATTATATATCAGAGTGTATTGGTTTCTAATATTAAATTTACAAAAGTCACGAATCTTGACGATATTTATTTTCAAGTTCAATATCACAGGGTGTATAAAATCCACCATCTTAGATCGTAAAATTAAATTTACATATTTTTACGAAAATATTCGCACAACTTCAAGTTTAATTGGTATTTCAGGGCGGATAAAATCCACGATCTTAAGTCGTAAAATTAAATTTACAAAGTCACCAAGCTATTTTTACAATAAAATTGTTTTATAACTTTAAATTATGCAAAGGTACCTATTATGTTTCAAGCATGATAATGTAATTGCAGTTAAATAATAAGCTGTATTCATTTGTTATCATCAAAACCAAAAAATATGCAAATTTCAGCTCAATCACACAATGCTAACTTGCTTAAAATGTTTCCCGCGACATCAAAGTACCACGACAATGATATTATTAAAAAACTATTCAAGTGCGAGTCGGGCTCGCGCACAAAGGGTTTTGTAACATTATCTATGAAAACGGCAAAAAAGTCACATTTTTCATATGCACCTTTATATATTTATATATTGTATACTATTTATCCTTGGCGCTTGGTGATACTTCATTTTATGTGATTAAATTTTAACAAACACTTGCACTGTTTCACTAAATTTATTTATTTATTTACCGTCCTTATTGTAAAAACTGTAGTTTATTTAAAACATCAATTTTAGTATTTAATAACATAGCCCTGAAGATGCTGTAAAGCGTAAAGTAAAGCAAAACCGGTCGGCTATTAATAAAAAAAAATGAGTGAAACAGTGCAAGTGTTTGTTAAAATTTAATCACATTTATATATTTACTTTATTCTGTTTTTAGTATACGCAACAGAAATACATCATTTGTGAAAATTTCAACTGCTATCGCGGTTCATGAAGTAGAGAGACAGATGGACAGCGAAGTCTTAGTAACATGATCCCATTTTTATCCTTTGAGTACCTGCTGAACCCTAAAAATGACACCTTTTGGACACCAATACACCCGGTACACAAATGCACGGCGCGCCCATTGTATGTAAGAAGTTAATTTCAAAAAATATTTTTAACTGTTAAGAACCAACACAGTTTACAGACTTTTCTGATTTTTTTTTCAAGTGTACAAGATTATTATTTCAAGAGAAACTAATGTCCAAATGTATGGAAAGCGGTTTCTAATACGAAGAACAAGTAAAAAGTGCTACCTATAGCGAATAAATTAAAAATATATTTTAGAGAGGCAAATTTTTCGTGTGAAATTAGCTGCAAGCTATTGTGTTAGGTTATAAATAACGCTTTAATAGTTAAAAAGTGGACAAACTTCATATTTAAAAGCTGTGCTTCTGAATTATATTAAGCAAATCTTAGCTCATCGAGAGCGAGAACTATAGTTTTTTTTGTGTAATCAATGTTAAGTTCAAGTAAACTGCTAGTATCATTTATTTTTTCTAGTTCCGCTTCTTTTTGAATTTTTTTTTCAAGAAACAGCTTTCCAAACCTAGAGTGATTAACTGATTTTAAAAAGTAGAAAATTCTAGTTTGATCCTTCTGCATATGTTTGTTTTATTATTATATTTACTACATGACTTTTCCGTCAATTTCCATCAATTTATCGTATTTGATTCAGTACTTTTTGAAGTATGAACAAAAACGAAGTTTAATTGGAATTAACGATTTTCAAAATAACACACACAAACATATACTTACTAAATACTTGCTTAGCTTCTTCTACATTCATCATACTCCTCATAAAAACATGGCGGTTTCGGAGACTCTTGATACCACCTTCGGATAATATGTGAGCTGTTATCGGTATTTATTAAAAGTCTCATTCTATTTCCTATTATAATTCTCACAATATCTCCAAATAAGCCTTAATGAAACAAATCAATAAAATTACATGGCTATTTCTAAATATTTTAATCACTTATTTCAGTAGAATCTAAATTGTTTGTCGTAATCAGAGTCTCTCATACAAAAGTGCTTAATAACCTAAATACATATCTAAAAAATATTTACACGTGCAAATATTTTGTGACCTCCAATATGTTTGTTTATAGCAAAATTGTAAATAAGTCTCAAGGTATCGTAGAATATTTCGGAACTTCTCAGATTTATTTCTATGTTATATGCAATATGATCGGATATTCGATGTCTAATCTGATCTACTTCTACTAGCAAACTTATTTACCTGTTTGGTAAACCAATAACTTGATGTCAACGAAGTTTACGTTTCCAAAACTGTGATGTATCCTTCGTTGTATTTAATCGCAAATGGGAACCAAAAAAGAACAACATACTTCTCGCCAAGCTCACGTGGTAGGCTTAGTTTCTCTCACATTCATTACTCTCTTCTTATTCCGGAAACTCTTGATACCACGCTCGAATAATACACGAGCAACTTGGTTGTAGAATATCAACATAGGTCTCCCCGGATATCTGCAGCTGTTCACAAAAAACAACAAAGCAATTGATGACAGAAGACAGAAACAGAAGAATAATTTGATAACAGTAATTAAATTAAGTAAAAAAAAAGTAAGTAAATATTACAGTAACGAAATAAAATTAATAAATAAAGATAAAAAAAATAATGAAATAAAGATAAAAGGTAAATTCACTTAAAGAATTGGATAACCATTAATTTAGAATTATAGTGATAAATTTATTAAACCTAACCAAACAATATGATATAATAATACGATAAAACTGGATCATAAATAATCATTTTTATAGTTTTATCATTTTGTTCGACAAAACGTTTATAATCACATACACATTACAGAATCTTAAAGGAGCTTGTTTGTTTGTTAAATATATTCTAGAATTAATAATTGCAGTAGACTATAATAGGGACGTGTCTAAAATTGAAAGATTATTTGGATTATTGATAGATCAGGTGTTACTCTATCTAAATCAAAAATTTAACAAAAATAAAATTACTATTTTGCTGCTATTAGTTCTTCAGTTGAGGAGTGCAGATTAGCTGCTGCTTCCGGATGATGCTTCGGATGTCTTGCAACTCTTGTAGTCCAGCGTTGACAAAGTCCCGTGATATTTGCATAGAAATTGCCAATTTTCGAGAGCAAAAACTTACGAGGCTGATGTATTTATGTACGATACGAGCAATCGAACTGGTTTTGATTGTCTCTCGCCATTTTTTACAAAATGTCTGTTCTTTGGCATTTTTATTTCAAACATGGTCGTTCGCCTTTTAGTTGTGGTAGGCCACAAATGGAGTCGCCTCAAATTTATATCTAATGATATAAAATATTCAAATTTTATTTTGAGATACAAAAATATCGTATCATGTATATTTTGGATAGTTTGTCTAGCTATGATTACATTAATCTTAATGGCATAACTTGTTTTGAATTCAAATTTGCATCACTTCTGCAAGAAGATAAAAAAATATACCTTGCTGTGCGACAGAAGATAAGCTTAAGGTGATATAATAGTGTCAATGTATCATATAATTCAAGGATACCTTTTTGAAAGAGCAAATATACAAATGTACCAGCTCTTTTCATGTGTAGATCGTTAAAATATGTTGAGCAATTAAAGAAAAGGATGAGAGAGTGATAAGTTGCAAATGCACAGATGGAGATGCGGAAGAGTCACAAGTATTGAGATTGTATCTAAAGAAAAAAAGGATAGGCTAAGGAAACTATGCATTCATTGTATCAAGAAAGCCATGTTTGTAAAATGAGTGACTATCAATCTAACGACTGATGGGAGTGAAGTAAAAAGGCAAGACAAGAGAAAGGTAACTAAATGAAGAAAACACAAAATATGTATTAATAATGCCTTATAAGCTAAATTTAACATTGTTATTTCTTTTTTTTTTTGTTCGCGGGCGGTTCAATCGCACTTAGCTTTATGGCAGCCATTGTGCGTCTATGACATGAATTTTTTCTCCAGCCATACCAGATCCCTCCAAAAAGCCAGTAGCTCCTGCAAGTTACGTGTGGTTTCCCGCATAGTTACCGGCCCTCCGAGATGCTTAGCCCGTTGTTTTGCCACAGCTATGCACTTTAAAAATACATGATGTGGCGTTTCTTTTCCCTCTATGCAATCTCTGTATAGAGGACCATCGGTGACACCAATCTTGTGAAGATGTTTGATTAACGAGCAGTGTCTTGGTAAGATACCTACCATGCCCCTTAAGTCTTACCTGTTTAATTGTCATATCTTACGACGAGTACAACTATCAAATTATTATGTATCGCCTACTAGCTTTCGTAGCTTTTAGTGGGTTAAAAACCTAACTTATTTGTTATTCAGATGTATCAGCTACATTATTGGAAAATTTTATTAAAATCCATTCAGTAGTTTTAACGTGAAATAATAACAAAAATCCATCCATACTTTATGTTAACAATATTAGTAGGATTACTTTTTTTCATCGTGTTCTTAAATATAATAGTATAACTTAGTCTATGAACGCTATAAATGTTCTTTTTAAAATTAATATGAAAAAGCTTGTTTGTATTATCTTTTTTCTAAAATTACAACAAACCAATTAAAATACATATGGCTTATTAAAAGTCGAAACAGTAGCAAAGCATGAAAACGTAGACAGATAGACTAGTACAAATAATACAAAATAAAATGAAAGAAATATTTGACGGGTTCTCAAAGAAATAACTTCTTAACAGTCGCATTTAGTGAAATGTGATCCATTATTGCCGGTTTTTTTCCATTAACATAGTCATAGTCTGCGACGGAGCGAGTTATGCTAATCGTAATGGCGTCGTCTTTGCAAAAAAGATGAAGAGAAGATAGTCAGGTCATATAACTCGAAAAAGTCGAGGAACGACTATCTGTAGGTCAAGAAAGTTTTTGAATAACACCAACACTTGGCGGTATTTTTCCACTAGCGTACTTAGACTAAACGACTAGTTCACTCCAATAAATAAACTAATTTTTACACAATTATCGTCAGTTGATAAAACGGCGAAGAAGCACAAGGCTCTCCTGATGGTAAGAGAAAACTGCGGCCAAAAGATCCCATAGATGTTGTAAGTGCGTCGCTGTCCTCTGTTTGGGGTTTTAGCCTAGTTACCTACTTAACCTGGTTACCTTTTCAAATATACGAGCTGTCACGGGCAGGAATCTTCCTGATTGGAACGCGACTATGGTGTTATAGCATCAGGAATAGGTAAAATAAACCATCTATTTTTCTACTAGGCAGCATTAACTCCCAGTGTTGGTCCGGGTCCTGTGTGTAAAATAGGCCATCTGCCTTTCTACCAGGCAGCTAGTAGGAGGCGAGCATGGGTTATCAATGTCATTTCCAATGAGACCACTGGTGGGAGATTGCTGAGCAGCAACTCGCTCGGGTTGAGATTCACTATATACATATATAAAGAGTGCTCCCATATAATAAACGTGACTTATTTGTCATTTTTATAGATAATGGAACGGAATCCTCTGTGCGCGAGTTTGAATCGCACTTGATGGATTTTTATTTATTTTTTCATAACCACGAATTTTTATTTTTTCCTTGATAAACAATAATAAACAATCACGATTTGACATTAAAATTGACTCTACTATTTCGTGCTACTTTTTGATTTCTAAAACATTGCAAAATTAAATAATTGAAACGCATTAAAACCGCAAATACTGATTTCTAATCCTTTTGATATTCAAGATAAATTATATTTTTTGTTAATATTCCAAATAGTTTTAATATAAAAGTCGTAAAATTTATATTTATTTACAGTCGTAAATTGTTTAGTCAATATAAATAAGTATCCATAAACGTGTGCTTAGCAATCATTTCATCGTTATTCATTTATTCATAAGAAAGAAATTATTAGTCTGCTATTTCTTTTCGATTTTTCCTTCATAAATAATAACAGCAAACAAGCTTGATATGACATTGAAATTTGACC
This sequence comes from Lasaia peninsularis, assembly GCA_018236625.1. Lineage (NCBI taxonomy): Eukaryota > Metazoa > Arthropoda > Insecta > Lepidoptera > Riodinidae > Lasaia > Lasaia peninsularis. The sequence continues at coordinate 7,501 of DVZL01005387.1, forward strand.
ATATGGACATAATTATCATTTATAATAACTTTGGCCAACATAGTTTCATCTTTTTCGTGCCACTTTTTTATTTCTGAAACAGCAAAACATATCATTTAAACGCAGTAGAACTGCAAAAAAAAAATATTACTGGACAAATTAATCTAACCCCGAAGTAACCAAATTATAATATGCTTGTGTTATGTGTTAGACAAAGATGCTAATACGTAGAAATACTTCACCTAAATGTCTGTCCCCGTCGTCGTACCATCGGCGTACCAACCATCGGAGCATGCCCTTTCTTATTTGTACACCGACATTTCCTTTCGATCCGACTTTCTCTGATCTCACTACTCCGAATTAGTTTTAGTTTTTAGTCAAGTATTATGTGACGCACAATGCCCAAGTATATTGCAACGTGCACTAATTTTAAAGTGCGTCAGCACAGTGCACTAGGTTAACATATAAAGAACAAATATGTATATCTAACTACATTTTTCATCGTTGGCTTTAGGAGATATTTCCACATATTCATATTTTTAAATGTTAAACATTTTTACTGTTTCACATAATAATTATGATTAAAATATTATTTTTAAATATTTTTTATATGGCGTCAATAAAGCTAAAACTTAGTGACTAAAAGTGTTTTTCATTTAAAAATAGGAGTATATTTTTTATAATTTATTTAATTAAAAATGTATGCATAAAAATATACAATTGTGTTATACTATATTTAATTGTTTTAATTTATACGTTTCTAAAATAAAAGTAGTCCTAGCCACTCCTTATAACATCAGTTGTCTGCCAGTGAAGGTCCCTTCTAAATCGTTTCTAATCTAAGCCGTTTCAGATTTTGGCGGGTACAAATATACAGATATACGGACAAAAATTTTAAAAATACCATTTTAGTATATGTACCTACCTTGTAAACAAACATATGAATTTAGTAAAAAGCGGTTATTTTAATAATACATACAGACCCCCCCAAATTAATTCATTTGTATAGATACTTCTCTATTAACAAAGATTGTGTGTGATATTAATTGTGATATTTGTAAATAAACTGGTATATAACCTATTAAACTCCCAATACTTGACTTACTATCAGGATTTATGGATTTACTAGCCGGTAGACTTGCACATAAGGTCTATGAGCCCGACCACAGGGCAGCGGCGAACCTACAACATCTCTGGTGTCTAGGGACCACGGTCGTCTCTTACGATCAGGAGACCCGTGTGTCTGTTCGCTGCCTTATCCTATAAAAAATACAATATCCTTAATACCTTCGAGTTTTAAGAAATTAAAGTAGCTCTTTCACAGCTAACAAATGAGTTGATTAAATCATTTTAATTAAAACAGCTTTGAAAAAACAAAAACCGCATCAAAATCGGTCCCTTCGTTCAGGAGCTAATATGCTACGGAAATAAATAAACACTTCAAATTTTATAGTGTATTTATGTGAAAAATAAATAGAATTGTTATAAATAATATATTATTTTAAGAATTTTAAATTATTTTTTCGTGTTTAATCGAAACCTTTTTAATCAAATCAGCTTCCTTATTTTGTTAACTATTGAGTAGGTAACACTAGATGCGTGAAACATATTTATTGTTGTTGTTGTGAACAAAATTTTTAAAAGAAAAAAAAACAGTACGAAAATAGTAAAACTCTTTTTTATGAAATACGGAACTCTAGACTAAAACACGAAAGTCTCATTCCCAAGATTGCATAACATCTTAGAACAGTGATCAAAGAAGTGGTCATTTACAAACCTCATTAATTAACTAACAAGTAATTAAGTGATAAGTTTTTAATTGGTGTAATTTACGAGGTAGACATTTTATCAATAAACAAATTATTTTTTATCGAATTAATTTGAATCAGAGGTTTTTTACTAATTAAGATAATATGCATTAACAACTATTACGCAATAATATAATAAAACTTATCGAAATATTAGTGCGTTCATAAATGTTAAAATTCCTTCTTCTTCTTTTTTACGATGTCGCAACATGCAGAATAATTCTACCAGTCATTTTTTTAAAGACGCACTAAAGAGTTTTTATTTATTTCTGTAGTGTCTATAGGAAACACCGTTGATTGTCATATAGGACACACAGATGAGAGTAATGTGCTTATACATGAAGCTATCCCTGTTCTCCTAACAAAGATCAGTCCCCAATACATAGTATTGCTATTTAACTGTATACTATTCAACCTATCGTTCTGCAAGTTTCGTGGAAATGATCAAGTCAAAAATGGTGGCCCGCTGGGATTGCAAACGTCAGTTCGCTGTCACTCTGCGTAAATACTGGCGCTCTGGTCAAATTCTCTATATTAGATATTACCTGATATAGAAAAGGGATAATTTAGGACGAAGAAGAAAAAAGTTTTTCGATTGACAAATAACGATCGATGTAGATTTTAATCATTTTTGTTTTATGAATTTAGTTAATATAGTATAATTACCCAACATTTATTGTCTGTTAGTTCGTACTGTCTATCTATTTTTTTATTGATTAGATTTTTCTACTCAATGATAACCTAAAATTTAGTAGAGAATTTCATATTATCAGCTCGAGACATCCCTTCGGCCTTACATATCAAAAGGGACCAGATAACTCTAATGAATACCTGGCTTCGATTTCCCGAGTAAAAATAAATCATTAAGACGAGGCTGTATGGATGAAGATCTTTGCCTTTTCTGGGATCAAAAGAAAAAAGATACAACTGTAGTTTAAGCTGTATTATTTATTGGTATTTTTTTGTTGTAAACAGCAATTATTTAATAATTAATTAATTTAAATCAAGTAAACACTAACCAATGAAATAAGCTTAAATAATTGTTATTTTTTACGAAACTGACTTGATTTCGTTTTCTTTTAAACAACTATTTTACGTAAAATTCGACAACTTTGAAAAATGATTTAAATAATCGTTTTTCTTTAGTAATTGAACCGACGGGGACAGGCACCCGTTAAATTAATACCTGTGACTATATTTATTAATATATTTATTGATGATAGTATTTAGAATTATACCATTGAAAGTGATAATTTAAATACACTGAAATAAAGGTTTAATTATATAAAAAGAGATATTACAACTTTTATCAAGACATATCGCAATGACAGTTCGAATACTTATTCAAAAAACACTTGTGTCCTAAAATATAAAAATTTTTCCTTTTATGACTTAGTTATCGTTCGAACAGTACTTTCGACAATATTTATTTTATATTTTTTGTCTGAAGTATTAATATCTGAATATTTTAAAGCTATTAACAGGAATGGATATTTCGTCTTTGGTTATAAAGCCAATAACAAGACAGAGTTTAACAGGGTCACGGGTGGTAGGGTGCTGTGCAGTAACTTGGCCAGGTAGTGATCCAACGCCTACGTAATCCTGCCGTCATAATGACATTGTCGTGTTCCGGTCTAGAGGGTAGAGTAGCCGGTAGACTTGCACATCAGACGCTGTCTTATCTCATAAAAAAAATTAAAGGTACACGTTCATCATTATTGACAATAATGATGATTTTGAGATTCTATTATGATTTATCATTATTTTATAATTTCCGGGTATATCAGGGGATATAGAGTCTAATGACAATTGAAAGTCACGTTACAATTCATATCTAGAACAATGTACCTCGGGTCAAGTTACGAGAAAACCAATATCTTGCTGCTCATATTACTTACTACTATGTAAAATACTTCAAACTTGAATATGTGATTGTAACAAAAACTTTAAACAAGTGATACAAGCAAAAACCAGACGTGAATAATCTCAATTTTGGTTTCAGTCTTACTAACTCAGGTTTGGTATTGGCCTTGTAGTTAGTTTTTAACGAACATATCGAACCCTTAGGTTGAAAGATAGTGAACTTTGAATAAATAAATATTACTAGACAAATTCAAATTATTCTAACCACAAAGTAAGCAAATTAAATTCGGGTCCTAGACAACGATACTAATACATAGAAATACTTATATAGAACACACAAATGTTTGTTCCCGTCGGGAATCGAACCCGAACCTCGTGGTTAGGGGTTGCGGTTAGGCGAATACGTTATCCACCTGACCAACGAGGCATTATAATGAAGTATATTTAGAATGTAAGTGACCGAACTCAAAAAACGCAATTTGTGCTAAATGAGCAAAAAAGTTTCCTCAAAATATAACTTTTTTTGAATACATCTTGATATTTTTTATCCGTATTTCGGCAAACGACTGATTGTAACCAAATTTGTGGATTAGCTTTTACTTACACAATTACAATTTAAGTTTTTATTTATAATAAAATGGAAAAATCCAATATTACATGAATGTTGAGTTAAGTAACTTTCAGTGTAAGGGTTCGATATTAAAAAAAATAAACAATGTGTCAAACAAAAAATAAAATTAATCAATTTGCCAATTCCGTGAAAACAATTGTGACTATTGTAGCGCGCCTCCAAAATAACACCACACCAACTGTTTTCCGTTGTGGTGTTACTTTGGAGTCTTCGACTTCAGGTGGGCACTTTTCTAATACTACATACAGCTTTTTCTGTTTAGGCGCGCTACAATAGTCACAATTGTTTTCGCGGAATTGGCAAATTGATTAATTTTATTTTTTGTT
>DVZL01005388.1:0-12105 GCA_018236625.1 Lasaia peninsularis
ACGCTTTCACGCCTAAACCACTGAACCGATTTTGATGAAATTTTGTACAGAGATAGAGTAGACCTTGAGGAAGGACAAAGGCTAATTTTTAACCGACTACATTAAAAACAGGGTATGTTTTTACGCGATTAGTATTATAAGTCGGAAAAATATCTGCCCTTTGAAAGTTGTCTATGTTATTAAAATAATTCACGCGGGCGAAGCCGCGTGTGGACAGCTAGTAAGTTATAATTATCTTTTAAGAAATTATATTCAAGAAAATTTAAGAACATATTTTATTTTTGTTTATAAGACACTAGCAAGCCCGGCGAACTCCGTTTCGCCACCTGGTGGCTTCGTTTTTTGTAACATTTCGTTTCGTTTTCTTTGCTACAAACCTCACGGAGCCCGAAACCTTTCCAACAAATGGAAAAAAAACAATGCAAGAGCGTCAGGAAGAAAAATCCGACTGATTTTTATATAGTAGATTACCCTCTCATGATTATAATATACCTATGTGATTTATAAAAACCCTATTTATAAGGCTCCAAAAGAATATAAGTCATCTGATTTCTCGCAGTTTTTCACAAACACCGTGACGGTGACTGTATAATAGAACTACGGCGTCTTACTCAGACATATATCTTAGTTGCTTGGTGTCATACATTTTTTTTAATTAACCAACAAGCACTTAATTTGAACGATGGTAAGAGATAACCGATGTCTGTCGACAAACATGAGACGCTCTCCGGCGTCAGGGGTGAACGTTTACCATTTTGCCACCAGTAGTGTTGATGGTAATAATGCAACCTGTGTTCGCCTCTTTCGAGCTGTCTTGCTAAGAGTCAAATCGTCTATTCTCCATAGAAAACCAAAAAAATGCGAGCAAGATCATAGGTTAATTTTTGTATGAAAGCATGCAACATTAGTATTTTATACATAATATGTTCACTCTAGGTCCATTGCCGGGTAGGCCAAATGTCACGATCCCTACATACTTGCCTAGCTTCCTCCAATTTTCGCATTTCACCAAATTGAAGCTTATGATCCATCACTACTTTAATGGTCACTAGATTCAATATCCGTAGAGAAAAAAGGTGTCTCGTAGAAACGAACATGTTCACAAAAAAAAACAACTCATTTAATTACTAGTAAAATTGTACCTAAGCTCGTGGACTATAAATCTTTCTCTTTATGATATTACAACTGTAATATATTTTGAAAGTAGCGTTATTTTACGTGATTAAAATGTCTCAATTGAGCGAAATCGAACCCGCACCTATTACACGGAAGTCTGAATTGATCAACAAACGATTAACGAAGGTCATTGAATTTATAATTAAGATGTTAATTCAAAAACTTATCATTAATATGTAGAAATGATTAGCAATTCAAATTTGGAAACATATAAAAAGAACAATTATCATTTTTACCTAATTCAAGTAATTCAACACTTATCATTCTCTTATCATTTCGTACCATCGTCGATGATAACTTATGACGGTAATCCGATCGACCAACACATATTTGAATAATCTCCATAAACATATCATAATAAAAGTCGTAAAATTAACAGGGTTTGTCGATTTTCTAATATTATAAATGTAATATTAAAAATACATTATAATAGAACATTTCCAACAATAAATTTCTTTCCTTATGTAGTTAGACCGAAACGCCTCGCTGAATACATTTGATCATCTACGAAATTCGGATTTGATTTCCAAATAGAAAATATGTAGGAACATAAATGTCTGTGTTTCTGGATCTAGATTCTGTTAAAATTACTCTAGTATTAAAATATTTCTGGATGTATGTATGGTAGCACAAAAAAATATCATTTTGCAAAATATATTAATTTGCCCGCCAAAAAAACAACACAGCGTTGTATACAAATTAATTTGCTTGCCTGTTTTTGGAATAATTATATAGATTTATTTATTACTAGCTGTGCTCGCGACTTTTTTCGCGTTTTTATTTAATTATTTAATTTTATACATTTCTCAAATAAAAGTAGCCTCAGCCGTTTTTATTACATCAGCTGTCTGCCAGTGAAAGTCCCCTCAAAGTCGGTCCAACCGTTTCAGGTATAAGCGGGTACAAACAGATAGACAGATAGACAAAAATTTTAAATAATATTTTGGTACGCGTACCTCGTAAACATATTATATGTATTTAGTAAACAGCGATTATTTTAATATTACATACTTGAAACTCTAAAATTTTACTTCTAGAATTTTCTTCACCAAAAAGTTTGTTCATATCTCTATTTTACCCAATGAGCAAGTTATATTTCGTACATACATATTATACCCTGGTAACTTATCTAACTTAGACTCACGGGATCCCGGATTCAACTCCCGGGTCGGGTAACTTATTCTTATAAGTTTTTTTAAGTTTATCTGAGTAACATTGCCTTGATTGGTTATGTGCCCGATATGGCGACGGACTTGCCACCTATCGTATCATGTGGTCTTATAAGTATCATCGCAAAATCGTGGGTACATACGTATATTTACTACGTACGTATATTAAGCCTAGCTCTTTGAGTGTAATGACGTACTAATATATTTATTGTATATAAAAAAAGTACCTTAACACCTATTATTCCCGAAGAGGTAGGCAGAGGTGTGCTGGTATATCCATGACTCGTAAGTCTAGTAGATCTACCTACTAGAACACTCACGATTAACCTAAGGTACTAGGGCTTATGATGTGATAGATGGCTAGCTTATCGCCACTCCAATCTCGATTCCAATCTTGGGCAATGTAATGCTTACTCAAAAAAATCTGAAAAACATTTTAAGAAAAGTTGCCCGACCGGGGAATTGAACCCGGGACCCTACGTGGCTAACAGTTTTAACAGGCGACAGCCGTACCGTCATACCACAGAGACAATTCATCAACAATGATGTATCAACAAATTAAAATATATAAACATAGAATATTACAGTTCGAAGAGATATTTTTTTAATTTAAATGGGTTAGATTTATCACCTATCAGTCAGTTATCAACACCATTCTACCCTCATTTGTACGCTTTTATAAAGGTTTTTTAAAGCAGAGTAATGGATGTGGTAGAAGAGAGGAAAGTACGTAGTTATCTGCTTCCCCGCAATGAACTTGGCGTGAAAATATGTGTCATAAAGGTGTAAAAATAATAAACATATTGCGAGTTAAATATCATTTAATTCCGTAACTTTTCTTAGCAATTATACGATTTCGTTTTCAGCATTTGAATTATAAATACAAACAGCAATACATTGAAACATTATAACGAGTTTATTTTGCATTTATACAGGTTTAACAAAAATAAGCACTAGTATTTTATATAAATCAAACTACAAGATGAAAGCATATATCTATTTTTTTTAATATTTAAAAAATAACATAAACTATTTCACCTGTTTCTTTCTTCTAGAGTATTTTAACATTTTTACGAAAACATTTAAGTAAGCTTCTATTTGTGATTTCACTATTATTACGTATATGTCTAGTTGAAACGAAATTCAAGTATTAGTGCTTATTTTTATTTCAACCGGTATGAGCCAGTCAAATTAGCTTTTTTTCAAAAACGTCATCTTTTGAAGACTATATCAATATGTTAACTTCGTTCGGTAAACAAAAAAGGCCTAAAGCATACCATTCTACAGTTTTAATATGATTATGATATTATGTATTTAACGTTTTAATTTTGAATTATGATCGATTCGAATTTCAACATTTAAATCAGCCTTTATTTTTTGTATCCTACATACATACGCACCCTGAAGAGTTTAACTTTAAAAATATAGATGTATGGCTAATTTTGACGACCATTTTCATTAAAAGTTTTTTTCGTACACCGGCTTCATTTTTCTTTCGTAATAGTGATGTATCTTATCTATAATCTCCATTCGTTGCGACATAGTACGGAACTGTTTAATTAGACACAAGATGTCAAATCAATACACCGACTAGCGACGTCAGTCTCTTAATTATAAGACCGGATCAACATTCAAACTTTACTTTTTTTTATAATCGTCTAGTTTGCATAATTTTCCTATTTCATAACTTTGAATATTCAAGTAAAATCTTGTAACTAATTTTGTTGCTTATTACATTTTCTTGTTTACCTTATGTATTTATAACATTTCAATCTTATAATCCGGTCTTTGATCATTAAGTGTGTGATAGATTGGAGACAGATTGACCCAACGGTTTTCTTTAAACTGGAGTAAATATGAGTACTTTTGGATACGTATCTTCAAATTATGTAATGGTATAATGTTTTCCCACCAAAAGACTTTAATGACGTTGTCGTGTTCCTGTACGGAGGGTAGTAGCCGGTAGACTTTTACATCAGGCCTAACACTCCAACCACAGGACAGCGAAACACCTACAACATTATACGGTATCTATAGGCCATATTTGTCTCTTACCATCAGGAGAGCCATGTGCTTGGACACTTCCTTATCCAATAAAATATTAAACATTGAACAGAAATTATTGGACCTATACCGATATATAATCGAACGTATTCTTGAATATTTGAACTTTCAATAGAAACTTGGGTTAGTTTGACGCTGATTGTGAATATTAACCGTGGCTTACGCAATTTTACATTATTACGATACATTTTTCCTATCATAAGTCTTGCAACTTTTATGTAGGTACTTGAAAACATGTTGATACTATTTCATATGCATATTTAAAAACAATTAAAATCGTTGGGACCATCATAATTATTGGATTAATTATTTATGTTGTATATGCCTATAAACATAATATGTCCTATCAGGTTGAACCGCCTCCTTCGTATATCTGTTATTTCTATTAAAATAATGATAGTCTTAGTTAATTTGACCGGCTTGTATCTTGATAATCTATTACATTTCTTTATTTGGAATGTTCTTTGAATTGGCTAGAAATACATCTGGAATGTAAATGAACAATCACATCGTCTATAGCAACATTGATTTAAATCAAATATTGAATTCAGTCCTGGATAAATACTGGACGTTTTACAGCATTATTCCTTTGTCTTATGTTAAACAATTTATCTACTCGTAGTTTACAGACATAAACTTAACATTCTAGATATATCACATTGATATTACCAAAACCGTGATTACAAAAGCGACATCATCATTATTTCTTACAAATTTGCTATATGCTGTTTCAAAGGCTAGCTTTGATACTAAGATAATAATAAAAACATATAAATTCACTCATGAAATAGATTATTACGTTCTATATTATTAATGTTATTATTCAACAATAAAATATTTAAAAGAAGATTTTATCATATTTTTGAATTAGAGATTTTTGACAGAAAATTGAAATGTCATTTTGACATTACGGTTTTGATAATGTCACTGTGAGAAATATAATGCGAACACAAAGTCGTACACTGCCACCACGCTATGGCACAGATCCCAATATACTTTAAGATTATATTGATGACGAATACAAAGACACCTTTATCGAATTTCATTTTTATAAAACAAGATAAGTCTTTACACAAAAGTATTTTGGTATTTAAAGAAATTATAAATATTCAAGTCACTTTTGAGAATGCAATACATTATTAGTAGAACGAAGAGATTCGAAACTCACTCTCAGACAAACGCTTAAAAATAATATATACAGAACTTTTAAACTCATGCAATAAACTCGAACCAAACATGAAAATATAAACATTTCCAAAGAGGATTTAGTTAAGGCAGAAAGAAACCAAACATACAAACCAGCTGCAGCGAATCATAAGAGAGCTGTCGGTCGGATTAAATACCCATAATAATTAAATACAAAACATTTTAATACAACTTTACACTAACATCTACGCTTACAAACTTCTGATTAACGTTTTTTGATAAATAAGTAAACACATTAATTATATTTACAAGCATATAACACGATCAGTACTTAACAGTAAAGCATTAAATAATAATACACTGAAAATTGACATAAAGGGTTGTAAACTACAAATAGCGAGCCAGCCGTGGCAAACGGAAATCGAACTCGAAACAGTCTGATACGTCGCTTCGCAAGGAACAATACTTAGGCATATCAATAACGACGCATTACATTTACCTCAACGCATAAAAGCATCAAAGTTTAGCGGTGGTCTGTCGGAAGACTCGTGACTAGCGAGACTACTATTTGCTCGTTCCGTAGAAATCCTTTTTTCCTTTTAGAGCACAAGTCCGAACGCAGGCACGAGAGCAAACGAGCGCCACGATATTACACGACCTTAAGGAATTTCACAACTCCAGACGTCTCGGCTCGAATACCTCCTCGTGTTTACTCCCTCAAATTCAGCTACCTTTCACGCGACGTTTCAAACGCCGCGGCCACCGCCTTCGCTAACCTAACTATCCATTTCTCGACACCGTAATAATACTGTGGTAGTTGACTAATACTCTGTCCGTACACTTTGTCCATTGACAGCTAGCAACGAAACGCACAAGCGTCAAGCGTAAATAAACTGTTAATGGATGAGACGCGTTGTCTACGTGCCGTCGCAGTTTCTCCGCCTCGGATACCTGCCGTGGTGGTGGCGGACCCCGTGGCAGGGTACCTTAATGGAGTTTTGCGCCGGAGGTCTGAGCCTGCGTTGTGGACGCCACTTGGGCATGTCGCCGGCGATTACGATGTTGTGTCTGGTGATGTCGAAGTCGTGTGCCTCTTTCATGAACGAGAAACACTTGTGCTGTCGCTCTGAATAATGGCTCTTTCCTTTTCTCATCGGTCCTCCTCGTCGGTTGAAGCCTATGTATCGGTCTTCGTTCTTCACCAAATGGTATCTGTTGTAGCCGTCTACAAATTCCTCTTTGAACAGGCAATTCGGTTGTCTCTCTGCTTGAAATCTCGTCTGTTGACAAAACAAAAATGTTACTATTACGTACTGAGAGTTAATCTATTTTTATGTTGACCTAGGTAATTTTAGATAGAGTTATAATTAGGTCAAACCCAAAACGAGCCTAAAAATAAATTATACGTAACTAAGGAGACCAAAATAATGTTGGGCCTTGTTTTTTGTCCCACATTGCTATAGAAACTTTTGGATCAATTTTATTGTTATTTCATCTATTTTAGTTTTTATTACATGAATATTTGTAATATTAACTAATTTTTAGTTTACAAATGGGGTTATGATAAAATTATACGTTATTTTCATGAAATAGATTTCAACGTTTATGGCATGTTTGGTATTTTATGGATTTTCTTTGGTCTTTTTGAATTTATGAGGTGGATATATTGACAGATTATCTGATAATCAAAAATATAAATATCAACGGTTCCAATTGAACATTGCTAAAAAAAGAAAATTCGTAAGGGTTAAGTATTGCTATATTACTTATATTATATAGCAGCTCTCCAGGATTATTACCACCACTTATAACGAGCATTAATCAATACCCTAACCTTGTTGAAGGTGGATGGCTACCCTGCCACTATTTTTGATTTAGGGGTCCCGTGTGTGTTTTTTGATAGCAGATATATAATAATAGGATAACTTACTAATCTCCTGCCGACCAGCCGGGAGCGATTGAAGCACAGATACATGTTCTGCACTGGTGAATGGATCAGCAGCTCTAAGCTTAAGCCGCGTGTACTGATGGTGAGATTTGCTGTAAAGAAAGAAATATATTTTACAAAAAACGGACAAAACCAACTGGTGGTAGTCTTGAATGGTAGTCGTCATTGTCGTGTTCTGGTTTGGAGAGTAGGGTAGCCGGTAAACTTACTCACGCAAGAGGCTTACCGTCCCAGCCTCAGTTTGGCAACGTACCACTTCCACATTTTGATGTATATAGGCGATCTGTATTTCTTACCATCAGGAAATCCGTCTGCTTGTTTGCCTTCCAATATCATAAAAAAAATACTGGACTTATGAGTCGTTGATGTATTAGCACACCTCTGTCTACGCCTTCGGGGATAATAAGCATGAAGGTACTAGAATTCTAAAATTGTATATTCCACATAGTCATCACGACGTTACCAAACCGAAAATTTTTACGAAACACAAAAGTCGTGTTATCCCACTTAAGATTACATCAGCTAAGACGACTTTTGTCCATAAACGCCTCGCATCGATTACCGAAATGCCACAAGGAATTACGATAATTCCCATTTTATGAACAAAAATCATACTTTCATTACTTTTGTCTGTTCAATAATTAATCCAATATGTCGGGACACTGCTGCAACACAACTTACAAATTATGGAAATGCATTTGGTATTTAATTACTGACATTGAAAGGTCTATTGAGATAAAGTTAATCATTTCTGACACTAGAGATATTCAACGACACAGCTGGAGACTGATTGCAGGACTAATAAAGAATTTATTGAGTGGACTTAGGTGACTAATAATTTGAATAAATTGGAAAAAATATAAAATTATTTTAGTGGCACGTATTGGAAAAAAAACATTTTTAGAAGAAATATTCACTTCAAACAAGAATAATTCAGCTGCTGTGTATTTAAATTAATGTATTGTAATTTATATTTCTTTATTACGTCCTTAGTTCTGACCCATATCTACATATTTCTATATAATATATATTTCTATATTAAAAGAAGTTAATCATTCCAAAACAACGGCCAAGAGCGAACTTTGTCGAAAATCACGTCTGTTATATTGCAGCACCCTTTATATTTTGTTATACATCATCAAAGTGAACATTTCAATTGTTACTATCACAATTCATGAGATACAGCTTGGTGATAGACAGACAGACAACGAAGTCTAAGAGGGGTTCATTTTTTACCCTTTGGGCACTGGATCCTATAAAGTCAGACTCAACGATGGTCATTACTTTTGTTTGTCTTAAGATTAATGTTAGCACTTTTGCAGTGCTTGGGATAGTTTACACGTCCACTTGCTTAAGACAAAATTACCGTGTTGGTCCAGGTTCCGTCGTAGAATAGGTCAACTACCTTACACCCAGGCAGCTCGTAAGAGCCGAGCACAGGGTCTATTGTCACCAACACCGTGACATTGACTAGGTGGTAGAGTTTTGCAACGACTCGCTCGGGTTGGTACCACCGCCTTATCTATTCGTGCCACAATAGCGTCAGTGCTTGCGATTGTTGCGATCTGGTTTGGAGGGTAGGGTAGCCAGCCAGCCTCAGGTTGGCAACGCACCATTTCCATCTTTGGTGTCTTCGAACATCATAAAAAAAAAACTTTTCCTCATTTTTTTTAAGGTCGGTAAAATTACCTCCAGTTGACAACACACCATTATCATCTATAGGCGTGTATTTCTTACCAGCACGAAAATCTGCTTATTTGTCTTCCATTTCTACAAAAGTAATATTAAAAGTAACAATAAAATAGAAATAGTATTTTACATGTTGATTCCCTCGATCGGTTATTCGTTGTTAACATAAAAGGAAAGTTCGAATAAAGTATTCATGATCAAACATAAAAGTATCGGCCGACGATCACGTTGTTTTAATTAAAATCGTAAAAATAAAAATACTTTGACACAGCGTTCCGAAAGTGTTATAATGTTAATACATTCATGCATAGAGATGTTTTATATGTTGAGTTTGAAACTCGAATAAATTTGTTATACTAGCGGCCCGACCCGGCTTCGCTCGGGTATACCTTTCATATATAAAAAATATAAAAACAACATTATAATTTTTTATATATATTTTATATATAAAAAATTATAATGTTGTTTTTTTATATTATATATAAAAAAACAACATTATAATCCGTTGCGTACTTTTAAAGATTTAAGCGTAGGTACATAGGGAAAAGTGGAAAAGGAAGCGATATTTTTTTTTATATCAATCTTTCCAAAGTTGATGATAACGCCCCCTTGTGGGTATTGAAACTTAGACGGAACGGTGAGGAACCGGTGACGAATCCAGATAAAACCGGTGACGAATCCAAAAAACTTTAAAATAACATAATTTCATAATAGTCGTTGGACAAAATAAGTTTAAAAACCTCTGTTTTATACAATGATCACTTAATTTATGCGACGAAGTTGTCTATTATTACAAAAATTAAAAATTTCGATGTTTGGTTGATTAATTGGCATTCCTATGGGTTTAATAGTATGAACTGTAGGGCTACATCTCCTACCTTTGAGCTTTTTCATTAAACCATCACAGTGGTACCATATTACATAACACGTCAAACAAATGTCATTGTCTTTTTCAATAACCTAGTAAAGAATTACTTTTTTTGATGGAAGAAGACAGCGAAAAAGCACACGGCTCTTCTGATGGAAAAAGACAACTGCGTCTCATAGATACTATAGATGTTGTAGATTATGTTCTATGGCCAGGCTGTTAAGCTTCATGAGCAAGTCTAGCGGCTATCCCACCCTCCAGACTGGAACAAGACAAAGTCACTACCGCGGCAGTGTTGATAGCAGGCAAGTACTTTCACTGACAACGTGTGTTTGGATGTGTATCTGACAGTTGCATATACTCATTAAGCTTATACCCTCTTCCTTCCTCTGCCATCCCTCTTTCTTCTGTCAGGCTAAAAGATATTAAACTAGTATACGATAACTAACTATTATTTTTAAGAGAAAAACATTTTTGGAGAAGACTTGTTTGCTCATCTTTAGGGCTTCATACCCGAAGGGTAAAAAACGGAGCCCTAATACAAAGATTCCGCTGTCCGTCCGTCTGTCTGTCATCAGACTGTATCTTACGAACAGTAATAGCTAAATAGTTGCAGCTACAACAACAAATACTTGAAAACAGAATAAACGAAATATATAAATGCTGATCTCATACAACAAACGTATTTTTTTGTCTCGTTTTTATAAATAACGATACGGAACCCTTCGTACGCGAGTTCGACTCGCACTTGTCGGATTTTTGTTTCAGTTTTCTGCCTTCGCTTCTTATCAACACAGTATTAAATGTAATTAAATAACAAAACGAGCCGTCGTGTTTTTTCTGTAGATTTTCTTTATTTAAATTAACAAATCATAAATGTGTATGTTTGATGATATAAAAACTACAAACAAAGATAACACGTAACAATGTAATTACAGCGACTTATGTGATCTAGCCACATTTATTTTGTAAGTTTGTTTTATACGTGTTTACAAAAAGCATATTTTAACAGTCTATAGTCGTATCTCTATTGAACGTCCGCGTTGAGAATGCAGTGCTTCTTCGCATCCAGCTGGCCCATTAACCAATCAAATCACTCATAATTATAAAGCCAAGTTCATGGTGACCAATAGAAGTTATACTTTCAAGCGAAACAGTTTTATCCTTTTACTGATTAATATTAAAACATCATTTACCGTGATAAAACTATAGACAGACAGATATAGTAACGTCTTTTTGTGCCACTTTACCGCCTAAATCACCAGTGATGGATTTACGCATAGGCCCGTGAGGCCCGTGCCTAGGGCGACACGATTTGGAGGGCGGAAAAATTTTCAAAACGTTAACATTTCAGAGCTATAATGTATACTGATTTTTTTTATAAAAAATCACCTCTGTTGTCTATAGAATTTTGTTCGTAAAAAAGCGCGGCGTATCTGACCGGTCCTAGGGCGGCAATAAGCCTAAATCTGCCACTGCAAATCACTAAAGCGATTTTAATGAAATTTGTTATAGAGATACAGTTGATATTAAGAGAAACATATTTTATACCGGAACTTGACTTACAAAAAAGTGGGTGTTAAAAATAATTGATAGAATCGGTATTTCGGGGGTATTTTGCGAAAAACAAAAATAAAATAAATAATTTGCAAAATCCGCGAAAAAACTTGTGACTGTGTGTAGCGCGCTTAAACAGAAAAATCTGTGTGTAGTGTAAAAATAGTGCTTATCTTCTTACTATTATTAAAATTAAAAATTATTATGACGGTCAAAAATATAGCCTTAAAATTGTATAGTTTGGCGGTTTGTTTCTTAGTGTAACGAGTGTAAATCTAGAGTAAATAATTACATATAAATTTTAATAAAGTAAAGTACCTTCACGCTTTATCCCTGAAGAGGTTGGCAGAGGTGTGCTAGTATATCCACGACTCGTAAGTCCAGTAAATATACTAGAATACACCCACGATCAGCCAAGGTACTAGGGCCCTGATGTGATAGGTGGCAAGCCTATCGCCACTTCGGGCACACGCCAATCCCGGGCAATG
>DVZL01005389.1:0-12102 GCA_018236625.1 Lasaia peninsularis
ACATACATACATACATACATACATACATACATACATACATACATACATACATACATACATACATACGTACAACCCAACGACAATTACTCTCTGCTAAGCGCTTAATAATAAAAATATCTCTGGACAAATAATAGTTATTGATCTTATGCTAAAGTAAACAAAATATATGTTTGTGTCCTGGAGTGTATTCAAATGTATAAAAATACTTAAATATATTATAGAATAAACTTGAACACTCAGAAATCCGTGCCCATCACACACCTGCCTGACAGCTTTCATCAGATACAGCCTGTTAAAACACCCATAGACAGACGGACAGCCGAGTCTTAGTTATACGGTTTCGAGACAATGGAACTAAAAATTTACATTAACATTTTAAAGAATTTGTAAGCCATAAAAACCTGTCCACACTAACACTACTAACTTTAGCAATAAAAGTAGCAAATTCCATTCTTAACATTAGCCAATTCTGTATTCTCTGCTCAAATAACTTTCGGATTCCTTTAACTTTAATTACAGGATCTCTTCTGTGGATTAGAGAAATTGCATTCCGTCCTAACAGTTCCTGACTTCAGCTGAGATTCTCTGGAATTGGTATCGTTTACAATCTCAACGATGTTTGGAATTATTTTTATTGTACGCTTAAGATGGGAATTTGTTAGCGATACTGTAATGTTTCCGCGATGAACTTCAATGTGATTTTATTTTGTTTTTTTACTAACTGGCTTTTATGTTAGAACTTTTTTTCGTATCAAAATAGTTCGATTTTTAAATTTGACAGTTTTTTTATCGTATTGAATGACAAACAGCCAGTTGCTTTTTTTTTGTAAACTTAAGGCAAAAGTCAGGCAAATAGCCTTTTTATCGTAGCAGCAAGGAAACTTGCACATATAGCTTAGATCCCATGACGTTGTTTATACAATTAAAATAATAATTAGTCCTTAATAAATTATTTTCTTAAGTAATTGCACACCACTGTGTGGTAGAATATGTTGGTATGATTAAATACTTTTTTGTAACAACTCCTTTAAAAATATATTCCGAAAATAAATAATTTTTATTTCAATTTATAAGTAAAATTAGGAACAACTGTCACAAAACAAATAAAAAAACAAACAATTAATTAAAACAAAAAATTGGTGTGTTCCTTAATCTTAAAAAGCGATGGCAGATAAATAGCTACCCGGACTTAATTACTTGAGGTTTAATCAATTTGCTGAAACGGATACTAGGGAAGAGTATCAAATAACAATAATAATTAGAGAATGAAACAAGTCTCGGTAATGTTGCTAATTTATTTACAAAAATTTTAAAAGAATAATTGTTTTTAGTTTCAACAATTGTTTTTAATACGAAGTCTAAGAAGACTTAGTTACATGTGAAACTATTAGAAGCAAGAAAATGAAATGAGATGATGAATAATGAGGGTTCTTTTACCTGCTACATATATTATATCCGATAAGATAATAATTTTTTATGGCCTTCCTTTAAAATAACAATAGAAAAAAATATCTTTTTTTGAATTTCTTGAATTCTAACGGCGTTTAGTAGATTACTAGTGTTAATTATATGTTTGGTGTTTAATTATTGTCAAAATAAGTATCTTTGTCGCTACCATCGTCCGACTTTGACGATTGTATTTATATCTAGACGAAAAAAAGAATGCTACAATTCTGGAAACTAATGTCACCGTCTATATGGGCTGCATAAGAATGTCTCCGCCTACCCCTTTGGCGATTTGGGCGTGAACTTTTATTACTTATTACAAGTAACATCAGTCTGAGTTTGTTCAATGTTCTGGAGGAATTTCATTTAACTGTCTTACTAACTTCAGTTACACTTCGCTGACTTCAACTAATATCAAACTCTCAATAAACTTTGGTTTGATAAAATTAAGTTTTCACTTTTATCATCTTAGTTTTAATTACACACGAAACTACTCAGCTATTATAATTTAATATTTTGAGGTTATTTTTCTTCGTTCAACCCATATTTTTTATATCAGATGATATTCGGTTACATTATTTAGGAGATTTACACAGCACGAACTGACACTGGAATGGAATCGAATACGGATTTCCTAACGAAATTCTTCACCGAAAGGACTTGTAGAAAAAGTACCTTCACGTCTTTTATCCCCGTAGGGATAGTCAGAGGTGTGCTAGTATATCCACGACTCGTAAGTCCAGTAGATATACTAGAACACACTCACGATTAGCCAAGGTACTAGGGCCCTGATATGACAGGTGGCAAGCCTATGCTTACTCAGAAAAATCTGAAAAATATTTAAGAAAAGTTGCCCGACCTGGGAATCGAACCCGGGGCCTTACGTGACAAACGGTCTTAATAGGCGACACCTGTATCGTTACACCACAAAGGCGATGACTTGTAAAAAACGTATAAAATTAGGTTGACAAAAATTAATTTGTACATGGCGAGGTCCGAAATTTGACTACCAGAATGAATTTCCGAAGCGCTAACCACTACACCAAAGAGGCTCAATATATGAAAGTTCCAATTGATAAAATAAACTATGATCCAGAGCAATGATCGAATGTTACGATATATTATGATATGATCGAAAATTAAAACATAAATACAACATTTTTTATCTAATACCTTTAAAAGAGCAACGATAACGATTTTATTGAAATTTTGTATTAAATGGGTTTCGTGGGCGATAAATCGATCTAGCTTGGTTTTATTTTCAGGTTTCATTTTTTAATCGTGTTTTACATGAAAACCTCCTACAATATCATTAGAATACGAAGCTAAATTTTGCCACCATTTACGAAGTTAGAATATCTCGGTCGGGAAGTCGGGTGCCTTAAAACGCAGGAAACCCAGGTTCAAATCCCGATTGTTTCTTTAATTTTTTCTCTTATATTATTCATATTTCATAAGTAAATAATTTTCATAGGTATAAGTAAATATAATTCCAAAATAGGTAAATGATATACTAAAAAAAACTCAGTCATCCAATCCAAACTTGCTCAGATCATAGTTAGCACTACATAAACCAATCCTGCTGCAAAAATGAGGTGTCATGATCCAATACGGAGAATTAGGTAGCAAGTAATACGGTCACAGGACAGCGATAGAACTATAACATCTAAGGTGTCTTTTAACATCTTGAGTGTCGCGAGTGTAACCTGTCTTTAACTAAAATTATTTTCATTCGCAAATGAATTTGTATGTGTTTTGTAAATAGGCTGTTATAACGATGGTGATAGTTAAAATATTAGTATGTTAATAAATTAAGTTGTTTTTATTACATTTACGTTAAATACAGCATTTAATTAAGCCTCTAAGAGAGAAATACAAAATACTTTAATGTATCTTTCTTTGTTTCAGAATCTTAAGAATCAAATCATGACAACGAATGTTTGGGTAGAGCAGGTGAGTTTTAATTAATACTAAAATACTTACAGCGTAGAATATACATGTAGCGCCATCTGTTATTATATGAAGGTAATATATTGCTACAGCTTGACTACGACTACATTCGTAGCTTTAATCTCGTAACTCCGTATCCGGCTACAAGGCTCGCGTGTAGCATAACGTCTTGTCGTACTAGTAATATAATAATATGTATGAATATACTATTTTTTTAATATACAATATTTCTAATTTTTGTAGATACATATAATATTATAGATAATATTTAATATTTAGATACATACATACACTGTTTAACAATAAAAAATACTTAATTTACCATGCCAGTATTTTTCTTATACAGATAGACTACGTAAATATTTTTTTTATTATTAATTAATCTAGTTGGTTTGAGAAGGCCTCCAATTTTCACATAGGCAGGCAAAATCATAGATGAGGTAAATAGACAAGTATATATTAGCAATAATATAAAAAAAAACAAGGCGGGTTCAATTCTCAGGTCAGGCAACTTTTCTTAAAAATGATTTTTAGATTATTCTGAGCAAGTATTACATTACCTATCACATTATGAGCCCTAGTCCTTGGCTAATCGTATGTGTTTTAGTATATCTACTGTACTTACGTGTAGTGAATATACTAACGCACCTCTGCCTCCGCCTTCGGGGATAATAAGCGTGAAGGTACTTTTAAATATTAAATACGATTTTAAATCTACCTAAATAATTTCTAGTTCCAACATAACGTTGTCGATTGTTGATACATAAATATTTTTATCGCACCCAGCGAACAATCGTGCTCGTATATTCTCAAAGAACAATGAACCTGAAATTGAACTTAATCAAATCCTTTTGACAGTAAAAATATGCAGCAAGTAAATGCACCTCGAGCAATTCTCACAAATTGACAGCTATATGCGAGCATAGAGATTCGTTCATCTCGACTCTAAAGATTTCTTTGCTCTATCCAGAATAAGGGCAATAAAACATTG
Organism: Lasaia peninsularis; assembly: GCA_018236625.1. NCBI lineage: Eukaryota > Metazoa > Arthropoda > Insecta > Lepidoptera > Riodinidae > Lasaia > Lasaia peninsularis. Next base: position 4,388 of record DVZL01005389.1, read on the forward strand.
AGCGGACATTCATCGACATTCTATTAGTCACGTTGTTACTTGACAGAACATTGAAAGAAATGGAGGGACCGCGTCTTTCTTACGACGTTATTCTCGTGCGAGTTGCGTGTCATTTATCAATCCTAAAGGACGACCTAAATACGTGACTCGACATGGTAACCCCAATCTGCCGCATGACGTATGTCGAAAATTAGATGCAATATCTTCATATGCTCAAGGAAAGCCAAGGTAACAAAACTAGGGTGGGAGAGCGTCACTGATAAGCCTACTTTATCGAGAACCAGCCAATTGTCGGGAAAATTATGAAGAATAACGTAAAAATGTTTAAGTAGAGCTTAGAAAGTCAGGTGTAGTTTTGAGAAAAAATGCTTTAAATAAATATTAAAATAAAAAATTAGATTTATGTCACAGCAAAAACTTTCACTGTCACTGTATACTATATTTTCATTAATTTACTCAATATGGATTGCCTAATTGCAATAAATATGCAATAAACTCTAAATGTGCTAAGTGCTAACCGGAAGCTGGGTTGTTAACTCTTTTACAGGAATAAAATTATCGGCTTCCCTGCCTACCAAATGAAAATGACAGTACAATAGTTAAATATATTGTATATAAACATTTTATATTTTTTTATACCTAATTTATAGCATTGTGTGTTAGCGTAGCATGTTTTGTTAACAATTTTTCTTATTACCACACATTATATGTTACATGATTTTTTCATTTGTGCTCAATAAAACAGCTTTATCGATGGTGTTCTCCTAGGTACACACAATATGAAAGTTGTCCTTAAGCGCAGAATTTTGTAGCTTTAGTTTAAGCATCCTCAAAGACAATACAAATCTTCATACCATGTTATTTTACAGTGTGGGTAGAAAATTAAAATAACCGCATTTTACTAAATACATATGTATGATTACAAGGTACATAATATACCAAAACAGTATTTTATTGAATTGTTATTCGTCTGTCGGTCTGTTCGTACCCGCTAATCTCTGAAATGGCTAGATCTATTTTAAAGGGACCTCACTGATATTTAAATAATGTAATAAGGAATAGCTTAGGATACTTTTGTTTTAGAATTTTATTTTAGAAATGTATAAATCAAAATAATTAAATAAAAACACGAACAAAGTCGCGGGCACAGCTAGAGTCAAATAAAAAAAATTAAGTTCATATTAATTTCTTAAAATGTATATATCTGAAAATTACATTTAAAGCGAAAACGTACATTTAAAAAACGTTTTTTCATTAAAAAATATACTTAGAGAAATATTCTAAAGATTTTATACAGAGAATCCCAAGTTACATGTAATAACATGAATTAGAACGAATAAGCGCCACACCTGTGCTCCACGAATGTAACTATACGCTGTGGAACTTTTGAGAAAACTTTAAGAATAGTCATTGTAAAGATACAATACAATAAAGTTTAGAAAATATTTTATTTCACACTCACTGTTGCCCGCGACTATACCCGTGTATTGAATTTTAAATAACTTACAAGTACAAGTATTTAAGTAGTCTATATAAATAGATATATGTTATACGTAAAAAGAAGCTCGGTGACCTTGTAACTACCGCTTCGGGCGTCCATCCTAGTTTCGGTAATCGCCATGTACCAATGAATTTTCCTGAGTACTTACAGTGTAGTAAAATATGGTGATGAAACCCGGATTCGTTTTTTTATTATATTGGAAGGCAAACAAGCAGACGGATTTCCTGATAGTAAGAAATACACGTCGCGTATAGACAATAAAGGTGGAGGCTGGGATGGTAAGTCCCTTGCGTGAGTAAGTTTACCGGCTACCCTACCCTCAAAATCAGAACACGACAATGGCGAGCACTGACGCTATTGTGGCAGGAATATGTAAAGCGGTGGTACCAATCCGGGCGAGTCGTTGCAAGTTTTAAAACTTCACCACTTAGTGTACAAGGTAATAAAACAGATAATAATATCGTGTTTATACCAAAGCTATTTACGGCATTGAAGCGTTTTACGATTGGTTACATTTTCAATAGCATTATGCATTACATTCCATTTTATTACAGAAAAATATATTTTGCTGAATCACAAAGTCGAATAAATAAATCATAAAGTTGGTTTCGACGATCATAACAATTTTATTATTATGAGCAACTTCTATGCGGGTCGCAAAGTTTGCCTGATAAATGGAAAGGGATATCACATGCGCGATACAACGAGAGTGAAAGAGATGGGTGTTATGTATTAGAATGTTATATATGTATTTGGAATTACTAAGGTCGCTTAATGGAGACAAGTTATTAGTTTTATGTGAGACAAGATACAATGGCTGCTACTACAATAGCCACGAGGTATTAAGTTGATCTCTTTATATAAAGTTGATCTTATATACCTTACTTTGATGGTTCGGTCATGTAGAAAGATTGAAAGATAAAAGATGGAAAAACAGACATACAATGAAAGGATGAACGTAGCTTGCGTATTATCCGAGGTGGTGTCAAAAGTCTCCGAAACTAGCGTGTTTGAATGAAGAGAATGATGAACATGGGGGAAGCTAGACAGATATGTAGACATTTGGAACTCCATACTTTCTGCCTACCTATCAAAGGACCTGGCGTGAAGATATGTATGTTTGTATCTTAATACCAAAAAGAAGATATTTTTTTTATTTCATATAATACGAGATATTAAGAACTTCGGTGGCCTTTCGGTAGTCCAGGTTCAGACCCAGCTATATACTATTTTTTTTTTGTAACTTATTAGCGACCCGCCTTGGCTTTGCACGGGTATACTAAACATGTTATAGACATAAAAACCTCCCTTTTGAATTACTCTATCTATTTAAAAAAACCGCATTAAAATCACGTCATTATGACATTATATTATCTCTTTGTCTTATATATCAGATGATATCGGGGTCATCGACCTAATCCTGGGGATTTGACAAGGGCGCCAGTTTTTACGCAAAACGACTGTCATTTGAATTCTGTAACCCAGAAGGGAAACTGGGCCCAAACCTAAATTAGGTCGAATTCAATTAATCCTGGTTTCCTCACGATGTTTTCCATCGTCAGAGCACTCAAAAAATGTACATAAGTTAAAAAAACTCATTGATACATGGCGGGGTTCGAAACTGGAACACCGGAAAGGAATTCCGAAGCGCATACCGCTAGGCATTATTTAATACGTAGTATTATCCACGTTGTTAGGGAAATATGTCTGCCAGATATTCTAAAAATACAAAAACGAAGCCTCTTATTTACCCGTACTCACGTCGTTACTCCAAAACGTGTTAACTGCAATCTAAGCCTCGTATGATTTATGACTTGGAAGGGATGGGGAGGCTTTGGGGTGATATAGTGTTTGATACGGAGGCTTGATTTATCTATGTTAAAGTTTTTACATCGACGCTATATGTATAGCTGTTACCCGCGGCTACACCTACTGAAGATAATCTGGACCATGACTTAGCCACCTCGATGGTCCAGTGGTTAGGTTAGGTTCCGCCGTCGATTTCTGGGCTAGTTTTGAGTTTTCATTTATAATATACTTAAATTATTTATCAGTACCTGGATGACCTCATGATCACATTTTTTTTGGAATTGTATTTGACATAATTTACAATGTTTTTCTTGTTTCTGTTGGATTTCCAGGAACTTCTCACAAATAGAAAGAACTCAAAAAAAGAGAGAAAAAAAAGAATCAATCGAGATGTGTTTTGAACCCGGGCTTCTGTGTATTAAGGCGGCCGATTTCCCAACTCAGCTATTCTAATCTTGCAAATGTTGGAGAAATTTAGCTTTGCATTGTAATGATATAGGTTTTTTCTCCATGCAAACACGATTAATAAAAGAAACCTGTAAATAAAACCTAGCTAGATCAATTTATCGCCCCCAAAACCCCCTATATACAAAATTTCAAGAAAATCGTTTGAACCGTTTTCGAAATCGCTGATATATATGTAATATGTTGTTATTTATTGAAACAAAAACCAAAGTTGTTGCTCTGTAAAGAGTTTTTTTTAATTAAAAAACATTATACAATTATTATTATCTTGCAAGACTCAATAGTACACTCAAATACAAATTAATATTGTTTACTCACCTGTAAAGAGAAACAACATTAAAAGCTATTGCTTCAAATAATATTTTTCTTCAATTAAAAATAACTCTTTAAAAATATAGTTGAAAATTTATTGTACAAAAAACATAGAGAGTAGAACGAACATAATCCAACCGTGCTGTCACCCTAGATAATACTTTGACAAAAAAGTTCCAAGCTAACACGCAGGCAATTCAGATTTAATGAAGAAAGAAAGGGCTTCCTTTACATATATAATTGTATTATATTGATTAAATTATAATTATTGAACAAAATATAATTATTAAATATTGCATTTGAATAATACGAGTACAAAACTCTGTACAAAAAATATGTGTCTGTCTCTGTACAAAATTTTTTTAATACATTATTTCGCTGCTAAGGCGTTCGATTTTATTAGTTCATTCAAGTATGCTATGGCTACACCAAGAATGTTTGTAAGACTATATGCTGTATATATACTTAAGTATGTATTCTTTCGCGTTCTTTGTAAAATAGTTTCTTTGTGATCCACAAAAAACAAAAACCAAGTGGAAAAATTCTGGCCTTTGTTTAGCGAAAGTTGTAATAATATTTATCAATACAAAGCGTTGTTCAAAGTGAATTCTTGTTGAAATTCTTTGAACTTCCCCACGAAGGCCAACTTTCTGACGTTTATGTTCAAAGTCTATAATTGTTTTTCATTTTACTGATGATATTTAGCGTTGTTCGCATTTGAAGTTATTCTGTTACTTTGCTTTCGTTGAATTGTTTCGGCAAACTATAAAACAATTCAGCGTTTCGCTCATGCCTACTAATGTTCGGGTTTTTTATTAAAGGATATCCTTTCCACTCGTAAATTCAACATTCGAGAGCATAAAAAATTTTCCTTTTGCCTTTACTAATTAAAAAGTGTTGAAATAGTCTAACCATTGTTAACTTTACATTTTCTAATTAAAATGAAAGCTTTCTTGATAACGTTTTCTATTGGGTAGATGGCGGAATTACGATTAAAATTTACAAATATAGGCTTTCGACCGTGACTTCACGTGTGATTTCGTCGTTTCAATTAAATATAGTCAAAAAAGCGCATATTACCGAAGGCGACAGACAAAGGTACAGACTTATATATCCACGATTATTCAACGATATTAAGTCCCAGTATGTGACAGATGGCATGGTCGTACCATATTGGGAACAAAAGCAATGCTAGGCAGCGTTATGTTTTAAGTCGCCCTACCCGAGAATCGAACCCGGAACCTCAGCGTCAATGTCGGACCTGATTGTGCCGGACCACATAGTCGACAGAATTTAATTGATTGAATTAAATAATGATATATCCGATATTCTAACACTAAGTTTAATAAGATATACCCTGATCATATTAATAGTTAAAATTTTAAGATTCTCCAATAAAATAAAAAGTTGATGGAATTAATTAGTATTTTTATGTCAATTTATTAAATAAAACGTATATTACATATGTTTTTTGTGTATACAGTATCATTCTAGAGTATACATATAAGTGGTGTTTGTATGCTCAAGTCACATCTGTTGGTAAAGTTAAACAAGACTGTGAACAACTGATAGAAAGTTTTTTTTATTAGTTCTTCGTTTTACATCGTGAATAGGGTACTATATGGAGATTAGACTCCGAAAAATTCTCTAAACTGGTCAACCTCTGTATCTTAGTTTTGTGATGTAGATAATGTCAATACAGAACTGATTTGTGATGGTGAGATAGATGTTTAATATTGAGTACAATTCCTTTACATCTTTATGACAGGAAAAATCAATTAAAATGTCATAGTTCCTCCTTCCTCTTTTTATGACTGGTCAGGTTGAGAATTGTGGACTATTAAAAATGAATTTTTAAAAAAACAGACCCAAAAGCATCATAACAATCGCAGTTTCTGGTGTGTATTTTTAAACGACGAAAAAACGAGGGAATCCTAATTCAACGTGTGTATTTTTTTATTTGAGACCACGTATAGTTTTCTACAGAGTAATCAACTTTATTTATTTTTTATTAAAGGATTTTTGAGTGATATATTTTTTGGTTTATTTATACAATATTATGTTGAAATTGTAGTAGTATCATTTGCCAAATATAAGCTTAATAATTTGATGCCTAATTTGCGAGGACAATTTAGGATTTATGTGTTTATGTGTGTTCTTTGATAAGGAGATATCATGCGGAACCCCCGTCATTAGAGGGACGCAATAGACGAAACCAATGAAGCTGTCAAGTAGGGTCGTATATAGGGACAGACAAGAAAATATGGAGGAGAGTTTTGCCGCGTAACGGAATGAGTTGTAGTTTTGTCCCCGGTGTTAAATAATATTCTTTCCAACCAACATCCAAAAATGGAGGAATTTTTAATGGTTTCACTAATTTTGATAATATTCATTTTTTGAATTCTTTATTGCACATCAAGTTTTAAAACTCTGTGGTGTAACGGTACGGCTGTCACCTGTTAAGACTGTTAGCCACGAAGGGCCCCGGGCTAATTCCCAGATCGGGCAATTTTTCTTAAATGTTTTTCAGATTTTTCTGAGTAAATATTATATTGTCCGGGATTGCAATGTTCCCCAAGTGGCGATAGGCTTGCCACCTGTCCTGTACTTTTTACCTTGGCTAATCTTGGATATTCTAGTATATCTGCTGGACTTACTAGTCGTATATATACTAGCACACCTCTGCCTTTTTTTACTGTTTATAGGAGTTTGTTTGGCCGTTTCTTCTCCTGGCTAGCTAGGTTTGGAAACGGTGGTAGTTTATCGTAAACAGGATTAAAGTAAGTAGTGTATAAATGACGACTCTGACCGCGTGAACTTTGATCTCATGGGTAACTACTATTGCGTTCCAATCTATATTATGTCAGAAAAAAAACACGTAAAAAAATTAGTATTTCTATAGCTTCTGTGTTATTTTGGTACAGAAGCAATAACATTTTTAAGTTTTATCAAAATCCGTTTAGAAGTTTTGGCGTGGTTACAAAGAACAATGCATCCATTTTTCTGGAGATTTATGATTTTTTTTGAATTAAATTATTATTTTGCAAACTCCCGTAGAAACAGTAGTATTATAGTTTGGCTGGAATTTGTCAAATAATTATTTTATTTTTGTTTAATTATGGATTTCCGCAAACTTACGCCTAATTCTAATAATTCTGATAATAAAAAAGCGAAAAAATCATTTTTTTTATAGTATAAGACAGCGAACAGGCACACGGGACTCCTGACGGGTCTGTTTTTTTTCAGCGATATAGCTCCAAAAGATAAGAGACAACCGCGGCCTATAGACACTATAGATGTTGTAGGTACTTGAAGCCTAACATAAGTCGATCACTAATAACATAAGCTATTACTTATTGGATAAATTTTTATTGAGATTGAAAACTACTGAGTTATAATTTCAGTACCATGATTCCTTTTTATGGGATAAGACAGAGAACATGCACACGGTTTCTTGATGGTAAGAGACAACCGTGGCCTATAGATCGTGGTTTTTAGACGCCATAGATGTTGTAGGTGCGCCGCTGCCCTGTGGTCGAGCTGTAAGACCCTATGTGTAAGTCTACCGGCTACCCTACCCTCCGGATCGGAACACGACAATGTCATTATGGCGGCAGGAATAGGTAAG
>DVZL01005390.1:0-12101 GCA_018236625.1 Lasaia peninsularis
CTCGCCTCTTACGAGCTGCCTGGGTGGAAGGCAGTTGGCCTATTCTACAAAGGAACCCGGACCAACACGGGGAAAAACAATTAGAAATGTGTTAACAATAAAAACGCAGACGAAGTCGTAGGCAACAGCCAGCTTATAATAAATATTTAGGGTTCGATCCTGCACTATAGGAATGGAAGTCCGAAGCTCTAACCATTAAGCCACGGAGCTATAAACGCCTAGCAATATTGTGACATAACCGACTTCGAACCTTAATAAAGAATTCGAGCTACACAACGTACCAACCAGTACGGACACAAATTGGATGTAATAAATTCAAGCTCGGTATTACATATAAAATTATGTTGTACGATATTATATTTCGCTACACAATACCGTTTATTAAAGCGACACTGAAAGCAACTTCATAGTATATTGCCTTTATGTACTAGTAAAAATGGTCACTTTTTATTTTCAAAGTTAAACGTGTGTGCGTGCGACTTTGTGTATTTTTGTGTATTTTTGACTTTGTGTATTGATTTTTAACTTTTCATTTATATATTGTAGGATGCCATTTTTGTCCATTTATTTCCGCTAATCGCTGGATGAGATGGATCGATTTTGGCGATTTCTACCCCGTTTATATTTAATTAAATAATTTTATGCATTTCCAAAATAAAATTCTAAAAAAAAGTAGCTTCAGCAGCTGTCTACCAGTGCAAATTTAGAGATAAGCTGGCCCAAACAGGCAGACAGACAAATATTCTAAAAATGTTGTTTTAGTATATGTACCTTGAAATATGCATATGAATTTAGCAAAAGTGGTTATTTTAATATTACATACAGACATTCCAATTTTATTTATATGTATAGATTTTAATGTACCTATACATTTCCAAAACCAAATCTATACAAATAAATAAAATTGGTATGTCTGTATGTGATATTAAAATAACCGCTTTTATATACCAAAACAACCTTTCTAGAATTTTTGTCTGTCTATCAGTTTATACCTGCTAACTTCTGAAATTGCTGCACCGATTTTGACGGGATGTCACTGGCAGACAGCTAATGTAATAAGGCACGGCTTTGGCTTTTATTTAAAAAAATATATTTTAGAAATGTATAAAATAAATAAATAAAATAAAAAGGTGGATGAAGTCGCGGGGCATACCTAGTTCTAAAATAAAAGTAGCCTAAGCCATCTCATTTTACATCAGCTATCTGCCAATGAAATCCCATCAAAATCTCCTTGTGACATAGGCAAAAAGTTTCCAGTGCCAAGTGTCATGTTCGCTCCATATTTACTCAACTTCCTCCACGATCATTATTTTCTATATACAAATACGCCGGAATATGTAAAAGAAAACCTTTTTTTTTACATATTTAGAAATATTGGAATGGACAAACAGCCATTTTTTATTCCCACGTCGCTGGTACGGAAAAGACACAATAAGTTTTCCACTTGTAAACTTTGTTCCCTAACAACCCTTATCGATTTACCCTTGTATAAAACATACATCAGAACAAACTTATAACTGTGCTGTTATTTTATTCTAATGGTATATTTCAAACCATATATTCGTTTTAATAATAGTTTATTATGGATAAGCAGCTGTTTGCATTTTTTATAATAGTAGTTTTAGTTTAATAACGAAGTTTGATTTAATAGCTAGCGCTGACGAGCGACTTTTGTCGCTGAAACAAATTAGTATCTCGTCTAACCGAACTATTAACTTTCTAATACCAAATGACATCAGTAACATCTAGCAAAAAAATATGTACTTCTTAATATTGTAATTTAATACAAGCACGAGTGACGTTTTGTATAAATTAGATTTCTACTTTTATGTTTAAAGCAACTTTGCACAACATTTCGTTGACTTTTGTTCTATACAATGAGGTTGCCTGGACAAAAATCTTTGACTTCGCTATAAGGCCGCCTTTGTATAACATATAGTCAGCATGTTTGTCAAGTATTTTTTTGGTGCACAAGGAACGGTTATTATATTATATTTTACTTTGTTGATGTCGTGAGATAAATGGGTCATAGAATCACTATTACGGAAATCTAAGACTCCAAAAGGTAGATCGTTTTGTTTTGAGGCTGGTAGGAGGAGAGGAGAGGAGGTAGGGCTACCGTACGTAATCATAAAAATGCTTTTAGAATCACTAAAGGCATTTTAGCCTCGCACTACACCTAAATTGAATGATTTATCAGCGACAATATTTCAAATCGGATACGACTTAGGAACTTCCAATAAAAGAGAGGTGACTGAAACGCCCGTTTTTTTTCCTCTTCAATAAAAAGAGTGAAACAAGGGACCCAAGTTTTCTCCATTATAACGTGAGGAACAACCGCTATTAACGTTAAATAATTATAATAAAAATAAGTGTAAAGAATGAAATATAAAAAGAAAACAAAGTATAATATAATATGTTGTGATTTTAATGAAAGATACAGTCGCATTTGCAAAGATGAATTAAATGCAGCAAGGAGCTTCTCTAGTTTATTTAATAGTATGTGCTACTGTTAAATATAATATATTGAGCATAATAAAGAATAAGCAAAAGTTTGTTTTGAAGAAACAAAGAAGTCGCATAACCGTATGAGCACATTTTCATATTCATACAAACACTTGATGTAGAAGACTAATGAGTTTCAGCGACAAAAGTTGCTCGTCTGAGATAGCTCTCAAATCATTAAGACAATCCATGTTGGGAACTTGATACAACCTTTTTAACAAAATTGTTATGGATTAGTATTTTAACAAAATATTTGTACAAAAATTTAATAACAAGATTTTGTTCAATTTGCAATATAAATATGTATGTATGTAACTAGGGTGAAACGTTGAAACACAGTTTTGAAGCAGATATCTTCAACCGATTAAGCTGAAATTTCGGAAACACGGATTGGATGACATTACATGGCATGGTCGGTGAATATGGTCGAACATCCAAGATGGTGGACTAGATATGCTTAATGCACACGAACAACATGGGTATCAAATGAAAGAGTTTTCTGAGGACAACTCGAAAAATCAATTACGTCACTCAAATCCAATATGGCGGAATTTTTAATATACTCCTACGACATGGGTATTCAATTAAAATACGTACTGACAATAAAACAGAGAAATTTTAAATTGAAATTAAACATTTTTAAATTAAAATTTTATTAAAATGCGCCAAAAAAATAAGCTTTTCTATTTAAATTTTTACTTAAAGGGGACAATAGCGAGGAAAACGGCCAAAATTTCATCAGGCAATTCAGGCAAAAAAATTCAGGCACTTCGTCGTTCATTGCAGTCGCAATACAGACAGTCAGACTGACAAAAAGGTCTAAAAATGTTAGAAATTCGTTTTCTCAGTCCTTTTTAGTCGTCGAAAAACGTTTTATGTAGTAACTATTCTGTCTGCCTCTGTTGTGTAACAGTACAGCTGCCTCCTTTTGAAACCGTTAGCCTACGCAGGGTCCCGGACTCAATTCCTAGGTCGGGCAACTTTTCTTTACTACTGTGATGCAACTCCTCCGGGTGGGGATCCACCGTCTTACCTATTCCTGCCACCATAGAGACATTGTCGTGTTCTAGTCCGGGAGGTAAGGTAGACTTGCACATAAGGTCTATCAGCTAGACCACAGGGCAGCGGCACACCTACAACATCTATGGTGTCTATAGGCTCCGATTGTCTCTTACGATCAGGTGACCCGTGTATTTGTTTGCTGTCTTATCGCATAAACAATATTTTTCAGATTATTCTGAGTAAGCATTACTCTGCCTACCCCTTCAAAAAAATAGGCGTGAAAGTACTTTTTTAAATTGGTTATTCTACGTTTATAGTAGATTATATTTTATGTATGCTGTATTATTAATACAATTCTATTTTTGAAACACAATCAGTATTGGATAAATATAATATATAAAAAGAACAAAGACGTATTAGAAAAAAAAACGATCGAAAGCTCGGACAAAAGAATTATTAAGCGTTCCCTCTCGATTATGTAAAATTATCTTTACAAAATAGAATTGAGTTTGTTGGCATAATTTCGGTATGGCGTGTTGCTGAACATTATAGAGAAACAGAACAAACATCATATTAGGAGTTATTCAGCAACCCACAACATACATAAAACTTAATAAGGGCTCTATGAGGAAAAAATATTTTACTAATAACTCTACAAAGACAACTAATACAGGTGAAATAATTTTTATTTACTACTAGCCCACCATTTTGACCGCATTTTAATTTCATTATTTTATACTAGCAATCCGCCCCGGCTTCCCACGGGTATTCTATACATGTTATATACATACACTTTATCTATTAAAAAAATCGAATCAAAATTCGTTGCTTAGTTTTAAAGATTTGAGCATACATAGGGTCGGACAGAGACAGTGACTTTGTTTTATAATATGTAGTGATATTTTTAAAATAAAAGCTTTTCCTTATCAGCTGTCTGCCAATGAAAGTCCCATCTAAATTGGTCAAGCCATTTTAGAAAATGGCAGCAATATTAATTTGGTATGGGTACTTTGTTAACATACATATGCATTTAGTTAAAAGAGGTTTTTTTAATATTTCATACAGACACTCCAATTTTATTTATTTATATAGACATTCAATTATTTAATGAATTGTTATGTATTGATGTGAGGTTTTTGATTATTTTTATGTAGCCCCAATGGTCCATTGGTTCGCGCAACGCACTTCCATTAAAATGGTCCAGGTTCCAACCCCGACATGTATCAATGACTTTTTATAACTTAAGTATATTAAGCAGTGGTAAAGGAAAACGTTGTGAGAAAACAATATGGCTATAGACTTGCCACCTATCTTGGCTGATTATGGGTTTCGTATGTACATTACTTTTAATTTTGTACGGAAAATTCGGACGAGTGTATGTTGCACCTTCTTATTGTAAATGTTTAAAATTTTGTAACGAATAAATAAATACTTAACGCATGACGATATTTGTTATTTATTTATTTCAATTAGAGGACAAACAGCTTTTACAAAGACAAAAAATTTAGAAATTAAGAATAAATACATTAAGCCAATTACAGGTTCTCACTAATACAGATTACATAAAATATATTGCCTCCGAGGACACTTAAGAAATAACAATTCTGTACCTCTAGTAAGTTTAAAGAGGTTAAACTCAAATAACATAATTTTACACAGCGACAAAAAAAAGTTTAAAATGTGAACTGTCTACTTTAATATTTAAACTATTTATTTTTGACTGTTTATAACAACAGTCCAAAATAAATAATTTTAATATTATGATAAAAAAATTAAATATTAATATATAAAAAAATTATAACATCGTGAAAAATCCAAATAATGGATAAAATGCAGTTTAACCCTTTTACACTAGAGACACAGAACTAATAACATAAAGACATCTTAATACTAACATTTATACAGAGAAAAAGTTTGCACTCAACCGATGTCTCACTGTAGAAGCAAATGAAATCGTATTGTTTGCAAATGAATCCAGAGAAGTTATTGATTATTTTATTATGATGTTCCAAGTTTGTGGAGTAACGCTCGCGGACCGCATAGTCTAGGTAGAAGTTGAAATGTTTACAGATGATATTGTATTTCTATTGCCACTTTAACAACAAATACTAAAAGGAGATTAAAATTAATACAATATAAAGGATGTCCCTATATAACAAACGTGATTTTTTACCGTTTTTAAGCTTTCGTACCCAAAGGGTAAAAAACGGAAACCTATTACTAAGACTTCGCTGTCCGTTTGTCTGTCTGTCTGTCTGTTTAGCCGTCTGTCTGTCGGTCGGTCTGTCAGTCTGTCGGTTTGTCGGTCTGTTGGTTTGTCAGTCTGTCTGTCATCAGGCTGTACCTCATGAACCGTGATAGCTAGACAGTTGAATGAATTTTCACAGTTGATGTATTTCTGTTGCCGCTATAACAACAAATACTAAGATCAGAATACAACAAATATATTATAAAGCGTGCTCCAAAAGAAAAAACTTAGTTTTTTGCCGTTTTTTATAAATAGTAATAATAGCTAGACAGTTGAAATTTTGACAAATTATGTATTTTTATTGCCGCTATGACAACGTTTACTAAAAACAGAATAAAATAAACGTATAAAGGGTGCTCCTATACAACAAACTTGATTTTTTGCCGTTCGACTCCCACTTGGCCAGTTTTTTTTTTTGTTTATGTTCATATGTTAAAAACGACTGCACCAATTCGGTACTATTAAATTACTATGGAACCACCATTGAGCTTTGTCAAGCGCAATTTTAAAATAATTGTTAAAATCACTATTTTCGTCGGTTGAAAAATTTATATTTTTTTTATTAGACACTGAAAAAACATTGATTATACTCACAAAAACACAAAGGGTGTTCTGAAAGTCTTAGAATAACCAATAAAGAGTACATGATAAACGAATTTACCCGGGACTTGTTTTGGCCGTATAAAATTGATACGAAAAAGATCGTAAAATTTCTCCTTGTTATGCATACACTGCGCTACCCGTATATAGTTTTACTATTTTCCTCTACGATATCCAGTAATATAAAGCGTTGTATAGAAAACATAATTCAGTTTGCTACAAACAAAACAAGTGAAAGACAGCCAAGTTTATGGCGTTATTAAATAAACAAACGCCAAAAATAATAAAAGTTTTATATAACACGGTGAAACCACTCTTATTATTACTTTTCACAAATAATTTTATCGAATTATGTAACTTTTTAAGTGGTTACGAGTTGTGCCTACTTCACGAAACAACTTAAAGTGGAATCTTTTTACGCTGAATTTGGAAGAAATTTGGATGTCTATATTTTAGATGAGATTATAATAATAATAATCTTCATTTGTAGTAAAAAGGGTTGAATTGGACCTTAATTATAACTAGCAGTCCCGGCGAACTTCGTACCGCCCGCGTTTAAGGGATAAACATTACATTTAATAAAAAAATAATTAAAAAAACTTCACTTTTAAATTAGATTTTATTTTTGAATGACTTCTATATTAAAATTAGGTGTGCCCGCAACTTCGTCCACGATTTTTTTGTACATTTTTAAAATAAAAGTAGCCTTAACTATCTCTTATTACATTCGAAAAGCGAAATCGGTTTAGCCGTTCTCGAGTTTTAGGCTTAACACATTTAGTGATCCACTTTTATTTATATATATACTAGCTTTCTCCCCGCGGCTTTACCCGCGTGATTTATTTGACACAGACAACTTTTAAAGGGCAGACATTTTTCCAACTTATCCGATTTAATGCGTAAAAACATAACCCCTTTTTTATTTATTTAAATAAATAATTAACCCTTTTTAATTTAGTTGGTTAAAAAGCAGCTTATGTCCTTCCTCGAGGTCAACTATATCAATGTACTAAATTTCATCAAAATCGGTTCAATGGTTTAGGAGTGAAAGCGTAACAGACAGATAGACACACAGAGGTAGGTACTTTCACATTTATAATATGAGTATGAAAAGATATATATTGATTAACAAAAATAGACTCAATTAATCATTATGTGCACCCCTTCCTGCTACATTTCAAATAGGGTTAAGTTGACTGGTAAATATTGCCATGTAGCATTAAAGTCCATCTTTGTACATTTTTTGCACATACATTATTAAATAAATAAATAAATTATAATAAAACATAGATTTATGCCTATTTTATCATAATATAGCACGAAAATTTCAATTTTTTTTTGTCAATTAATTGATAATAGTCCCAATTTACGTACTATATTAATAATGATTTCATTTAACTCATAAGTTTAGCGCTATTGTGTGTTTACTTAATCTTAATATCAATTATTATAATTATGATATTAAATAATAATGTACAAATTTAACACGTAAAGTTTTGTCTTGCATATGTAAAATATATATGTTACGCCCGTATCTGCAAATGGGTAAGCAGAGGAGTACTTATGCACCCACATTTTGGTGACGGTATTAGGTTACGTGATGTGAATAACAAGTTGCTTACGCTAAAATCGAATCTGGGATCTCGTGCGTCAAATCGGGCACTAACTTTACTCGACCATAGAGGCGATGCACTGTAATTAATAAATTACTTTTATGTTTTATCTTAAACTTACAATAGAATATCGAAACAAAGTGCTCATTGGAGAAAATATATCCATTTCTACAAACAATCTATTGTAACAAAAGAACATAAAAGAATAGTTTCTCTTTAATCTTAAATAAAAACTAAACAAAATGTACACAATAATCGTTAAGTCATTACATATCTACTTACTGAGTGCTTTAGGGTCAAAGAAAACCTTTATAAAGTAATCAAAACTACTTCAGGTTCCGTATATATGTATTAAAAAGCTAAAGGTAATAGAATATGATAGAAAATATTTTATTTCACATAGACCTTACAAGCGGTTCTTGTGAAGCGTCTATATAATACTAAAATTCACCACCGGATCGGAACGCGGCTACTCACTGAGAAGATCCGGTAAAAGAAACTCAGCAGAATTGTCTTTTTTCTTTTATAAATACATAAATTGTACATAATAGAAGTGATTGAAAGAGAAGTAATTAATCCCAAAATTTTTTTAAACAATTTAGACTTAATACATTTTTTATATTTATTTAAAGATAGATTAATTATTTTATGTGGTCGGGAAGTTTATTGGCAACACATATTATATTATTGTGTACTCGTATATTGACCCTTAAAGGTATTACCTATTCTATTAATACGAGTCATATGCTTAGCAAGATTGTTTTTTTTCATTGTATTTACAAAGCGTATATTATAATTTCTCTAAATAGAACCTATATTTTTATACATATACTAGCTGTGCAAACTTCCTTCGTATTTTAATTTAATTAATTTATTTTATACATTTCTAAAATAAAATTCTTAAACAAAACTAGTCTAAACATATTCTTATTACATCAGATCTTTGTCAGAGAAAGTCCCGTCAAAATCGGTCCAGCCATTTTAGAGATTGGCGGAAACAATTGGACAGACACACAGACAGACAAAACTTTTAAAAAGTATAATTTTGATTTATTATTATGTACCTTGTAAATATACATGTATTTAGTAATACTACATACAGACACTCGAATTTTATTTATTTGGGTAGATATATCAAGAGTTTCCGAAACCGGCGTCTTTATATGAGGGTAATAAATATGGAGGAAACTAGGCAAGTATGTATTGTGACACTTGGCACTCGATATTCTCTACCTACCATGCATTAGACCTAGCGTGAAGATATGATAATTCAAGAGTAACAGTAATCTATCTACAAATATTATTCAATAAGAATTAAAATTAATTCAGTAATTCACCTCCCGTCAAGTGGAATTAGAATTACACCAATATTTCAACAAATTGAATTCGAAACAACAAACTCAATATTGTTGGAGAACTCTTGTCGGAGATATAATTGAGAAATGTCATTGAAATAGCGATTTATTGTTCATCTTCACTTGACATCTGAAAGGGCATCATGTCTGTGCCTAAGTACCGAGTTTGGGTTTCGAGGACCTATACAGCCATCGAGTACGACTAGACATCATTGTTACATCTTAATTACCGATAGTGGTAATACTAGCATTTACACCTGGTTTTGTCTGTGATTTAACATTACCCCTTTCGGGTTCCTTATAGACCATCTGCCTTCCTACCATTAAGAGGCGAGCATAAGTTAACCGGATTACTACTAACATGACCACTGGTATACCTATTACTGCCATTAGAATGACATTATCGTGTTCCGGTCCGGAGGGTAGGGTAGACTTGCCCATAAGATCTAACAGCTTGACCATAGGACAGCGGACGCACCTACAGCATCTATGACGTCTATAGGCCAAGGTTCTCTCTTACCACCAGGAGACTCATGTGCTTGTTTGCTGTCTTATTCCATAAAAAAAACATTAGTTGTGGCGCCACAACGTAATTGCTTCGGGAGTATAGTACATGCGGATGGAGTCGTGGACAGAAACTAGTAGTAAAAACAAATTTCAGTAACACAGATTTGGATGAGCGATTACTAAAAAATAAATGAATAAAATAGTCACTTATATGTCATAATGGTAGGCATATGCACCATATGCACCCACGATTAGCTGATAATGAAGTCCCAAAATGTGTTAGGTGGTAGTAAGTCCATTTCCATATCGGACACTTATTCAATAATAAAGTAATTTCTATTCTTATTTAATAAAATAACTAGAATTGATTTTATTCAATGTTTCAATTAGAATTATAGAAATTCTTTAAAAAATTGAATTGGAAACAATAAACTCAATATTGTTTGAGCACAACTTGAGGCTCTTGTTGAAGATATAATTGAGAAATGTCGTTGGAGCAGCAATTTATTGTTCATCCCCACTTGACATCAGAAGGGCATCATGTCTGCCCCTAAGTATTGCGAGTTTGCTTAAGAGTATCTCTTGGGGCTCCCAGTACAAGGATCCTCATTGTTACTTAATTATATCAATAGTCCTAAGTACATTTGTAGTTACTTTCAAGAAGATATACGTATTAGCGGTTTTTCAAAGTTTTGTGTCCGAATACTAAAAACACGACCTAATTACTAAGGCTGCGCTGTTCATCTGTCCGTCTGTCCGTTACCAGGCTTTATCTCATTAACCTGTATTACTACAAATACTAAAAAAATGACATAAATTAAATATTTAATGGAAAATCGAGTATGTTGTAGTTTAACAAATTTTTTTTTTCAAAGTTGTTTCCCTACTGTCAATAGATGTCGCTGTTCATATTTAAATTGTGCAACATCGTTTTACCAGTTTTCGTCAGTTTTTTTATGCTATTACAGATATAAGAGGCCAATTTTAATATATTCATAGAATCTGTAAGAAAATACTATCATTTTCTTTTCTTATTTTATACAATACCAGCTAATGAAACAAGGAAAATGGATAAAAGATATAAGTGTTTTATTACATTTCTATCACAAAAGGGAAAATTCAATGTCGAGCCTTCGAAGATTGACATAATTCATTTATTGTCAGTTCCGTTGAATTGTTTGCAGAAAAGACCTTGAACAGTCTCACTATTTCTTTGAACATTTCTTCACCGAAATAGAGATAGAATAGAATAGAAAATATTATATTTCATCCGCGCTTCATTCTACGGATATTCTTAAGATGGGTTATTCTTTCGAACTATCAAACGCGCGTTCATAGTGTTATTTTTTTGTGGGTAGGAACTGCTTATACTCGTATACATGTATACTCATGACATATACAACGTCGATACAAGCGAAAGGCCAAAAATGAAACCACATATTCTATAAGTGCTTACTGTTAATCCGAGACTTTTAAATTAAAGGTCAAGAGAAGTATACGAAAAAAGTTTTTTTCAAACAAATTGAATAGCTTAATAATAAAGTAAAAACGTGTACACTTTTATATTAATCTGCCGTAACCTTAGAAAGGCAACGTCGCATAGCATACATGCGTTTAATGCATTAGAGTGAGTCGACAGTCATAGGCTTTCTTAGTGTGTGTAATTCCGTGTATGTATGCCTATCATTTGATACTAAGATCGGTATCATCCCGTAATTTTTGCCGTTTCGCAGTGTATTACCTTTAGATAAATATGCCTATAATACTTGTCGGTTGATCGGGAATATATAGCGTATTTAAACTAATAAAAAATTATAAACAATTGCTATGACTAAACTACTGATTGTATTAGTCTGATTTTTCTTGTGTGACCTGGTAATTATATACAAAATATGTGGTTTCATTTTTAGCCTCTCGTTTGTATCAACATTGTATAGTAGCTGTGATCTAGGTAAATTTTTTTTTGGGTGCCTCAAAAAGTGTCATCAATAAGTTGAAAAAAGTAATACAATAAGAAGATAAAAATAGTATTTGGAATATTTATAGGTTTTGTTTATTACATATAGTATTTTTAACGTTCTCCCGACCCCTATAAATAAATATGTCTCATAATTAATGATTAAACGAACTTAACTGTACGTGAAGTTCAATCATAATTATACTCGTGCTTCGTTCTTCGAGATGAGTAACCTAAAGAAATATTTTATATATTCATTTTACTTGTAGATGTTGAGAGTATATTTTGAGGAAATGTCTGTGGAATTTGAAATC
>DVZL01005391.1:0-12101 GCA_018236625.1 Lasaia peninsularis
CCAGCCTTAGGTTGGCAACGCACCATTTCCACGTTTGGTGTTTATAGGCGACGTGTATTTCTTACCAAATACATCTACTTGTTGGCCTTCCATTATCATAAAAAAATAGTGATACATAAGTTAAAAAAAATAATTATCCAAACTATCATCAATTTCGGATGATTGAAACACCGCTATTTTAGCGGGCTTATTTGTGACGTCACCGTCCACTGAAGTGAGAACAATAATTTGTCGACGAAGTTAAATTAAGTGAAGTGTTATTACACTCACTATATGTATATATTGTATTGTCCCTATCTGCGAAAATTTTCATATTATGCCCAAAGATGCCAAAATATGGATATCAATTGATATGGCGTTGACATTAGACCGTGGCGTCTCGTCATGGTGTTGCATTTTCGAATTCCCTATTCTGTACAATTCACTCTTCTACATTTTTATTAGTTATTATGTAGATTATTAAAGGGCTGATACCTATTGAAAGTACACGACATTTAAAGGTAACACGACATGCATTGACTGTAAGGCGGTACGAAGTTCGCCGGGTCAGCTAGTACAAGGATGACGATCTGAGATCGATTAATCGAAGAATCGATTTTTCGATCCTAAAAAAGATCGATTTTTATATCGATTCAGTGAATCGATTATTACCCGTGAAAATCGACATTCGATTTTTTTCTGTTAAGAAACTACATGCTACATTTTCTTAACTTTGTAAGACATTTTATACCCGATCCGATACTTTTGTGTAGAATAAAATAATTGCTATCATAATATTCCTTGATTATATCTATCGATAAGAAATCGTTAATTATAATATTTTCATTATTAATTACATTGTCACCACAAACTTAAAAAAGATCTGTTTTTAAGAAATCGATTTTTTATACCTCGATTTTTTATACCTCGATTTTTTTGTGAATCGATTCATCATGTTACAATTCGAATCGAATCGACCGAATTAAAAATCGATCTATTTCGGAAAGACTCGCATCCCTAAGCTAGTGTCTAATAATAAGAAAGATATTTGCGTTAACAGCTTTAAAAATATGATTATCCTATACCTACTGATACACACATGATACGATAAACCATGGAAAACTTGGCTTTAATTTATTTAAAAGAAAATATAGTGACAATATAATAATATTATGTTGACTTATCTCAATGTAATAAAAACATAAAAGTAAAAAGAATAAAGTAGGTTGGCAAAGGAAGGAGATTATACATCATCTACTAAAGAATATTTTTTAAATGTAATATCTGTTTGCCAATTAAATTTTGCCTCCTTAGACCGCCTCTTCTTCGTGTGATGATGTTCATGACCAATGACAGTTCATAAAAAAAATAGAAATAAAATGTTTTCAGAAATAGTTTAACTTAATAACTTAATACCTACTCAAAAATAAAACCTTGAAATTATAATAGCTTGTCACACAAACGTTATTAACTATTAATTTCTCTCGTGTTGGTTTGGGTTCCTCCTGTAGAATATGTTATATGCCTCCCTGCCGGGCAGCCTAAATGATCTAAGGCTCATAGCATGCAAGCGGCAAAAAGGGAGCATAGGTTTAGTGAATATTTACCAACACTATCATATAATATGTACCATGCAGCTAGTTGTTCCGAAATTGTACTGAGATTCCCAAGTATCTTTAGCTTCATAAGTCACTAGATTGCCTATATTAATCTCACCTAGCGGCAAGTAGTGCTGAAAAGTTTTTATATAATATATGTTTTTATAATAGCTATCGTATCTAAGCATTCCTTCTATTTCAGAATTTTATTAATTTGTATTATTGAATCAATATTTTATTCAAGAATATAAACATTTTTTAACAACATACCTAGTTAATTAATTATTATTAGCAAAGACTGCTTATGTAAAATTCCTTTGCGTTAAAAATAATTAAAAAAACATTTATAGTGTCGTCTTGCTTCCTCTAATAACATGGAGGTACTGCTGTGAAACATTGCCGAAATCGAAATAATTGTCTTTGTTTACGTGTCGCAAACGAAAACCGAAATATAGAGTAGAACAAATTGTCTTGGTGCAGTATATGGAATTTATCCAAAAATATTTTACGCCACAAAAACGTCGTATTGTGAGTTGGATATGAATAACGGGGAGGTCGGAGGATCTAGAGGCAGAGGCCGTGGTTGGCTTAATCCTGAAAACAACCAACCCCGGGAGCTCAGAAGACCAAAAACCGTACCAGATGATGTAAAAGGTACCTTTTTAATTCATTTATGTGACTATTTTTTCTTGAACTATACGCACCATAACGACGTCATACCCTAAAACAACGCGGAGCTATGTTTCGGTGAAAGTTAAAAGGATATTTACTGATGATGACGTTGTAGATCAAAACTCGATTGTTTTTAACCTATTTAATTAGATTCTGTAACTTTGTTTCTCAACTGTTTTACTTTTTAGAATTTTCACCATCATGAAACTAGTGTGGTAAAACTGTATGTTATTTTAGAGCAATCTGATTTTTTTTTTATTTTTACCAGATGCTTCAAAGTCGAAGCTCTCAGCGGAAGCAAAAGAGTGGTTTCCACCCAATTATGTGCACCCAACTGCTGTAACATATGCTAGTGAGTCAACATATAGATTACCCCGATCCTCTGTTCAAGATCGTATCCGTCAAGCACAAGAACAAGATCCTTACAATTTTGATGATATGTCATATTCTCTGGAAGATCCAGAAAATGCAGATTTGAGGGTTTGTAAAATTGTTTAAATTAATAGGAGGATATCAGAGCAACTTATAACTAATAATCTCTCTCAAAATTGGGCAAATTGGTATAAAAAAAAAGAAATTGCCTTCTCTCTCATCAGGAATAAAACCAAGATGACATAGATGATAATCTGTAATTGATATTGGTTCCTTCATTTATATATTCTAATATTTTTTTGTTTATAATTGAAGTATCCAATATTGAAATGTAATACTTATTGGTCTGATACTACAATATGTCTCCTATCATAAGCTTCAACTTTGCTAAAGTCAGTAAGATTTTGTTAACTTTTATTAATATCCAGTTTCAACATTTCATACTTAGATCTGGTTATTGCTAATGGTAGTTAGCTTGAGGTCCTGGGAGGGAATTGGCCTAATTTGATAGATTCATAAACCAATTGGGACTCCAGTATAGAAGTTATTTTTTAAGTTATATATTAATTATATATAATACCTTTGTCATACATTTTATTAATAAATTCGAACCAAGTGCAGCCCTTTACATATTTTTTTTATAATATTACTATCAATTTTATTGCAGGAGAATATAGGACATCTGATTAATGTCATGTGTGAAATAACTTTGGATCCTTTTAAGTTTGATACATTGTGTGGACCACTGGTCGACACATTTGCTCCAACTCTGTATGATGCAAATTACACGAGACCTCTGGTGGAAGCTATTGTTAATCAGGTAAATTTATAATTTAAATTGCCATGTGATCGTGTTGTGATGGTGTCTGACTTTTAGATAGTCATATAGTGATCACAGGAGGGTTAGATTCCCGGAGAGGGCAACTTGTTTTAAAAGTTTTTACAGTTTACTTGAAAAGATGTCGCCTGAAATTGGATTTGTGCCCTATATGCTGGCATTTGGCAGATATTTATTTTTTTATCTATACAAAATATGATTAAAATTGGAGAATCTGTATTTAATATTAAAATAACTGCATTTTACTAAATGCATATGTATTTTTGCAAGGTATGTATTCCAAAACAACATTTTTTAGAATTTTTGTTTTTCTGTCTGTTTATACTCACTAATTTGTGAAACGGCTGGACGGATTTTGAAATCTAAATCAAATTATAATTCACTTGTAAACAACTGATGTGCTAAGGAATAGCTTATTTTAGAAATGTATAAAAAAAAGTGAACAAAGTCGTGGGTACAGCTAGTAATTTGAATAAATCTGCTTATATTGTGTGTTGTTCATATGAGGAAACTCTTGGATATAGAGTAAGATAAGTAGCGTTCATGGCTCGTAATTAATAAGTAATGATGGATGGCTACCATTTATTATAGATATAATGTTTTGCATATATGAAGTATGACTTGCTTTCAAGAACAATTAGCAGGTTGGGCTTCCATTCTGGTAATCTAAGTTTGAACCCTGCCTGCATGAGTTTTTCTAATTTAAGTATAGTTTTTAGTGTGTTGAGTGTTTTTTACAGTGAAGAATAATATCGTAAGGAAACCCGAATTTGCTTATGTGAAACATAACCTTTTTATTAGGTTAGATAGAAGCTTACTTAGAATTGAGCCTGGTTTCCCTTCTGGGTTGCAGAGTTTGACGGCAGTTGCTTTGTATAATAAGTAGTAACTAACATCTAATATAGAAGCATGATAAAGCATCTTAGCAAAAAAAAAGATATATTATTAATCAAAGTTGCTTCCTCCTGTCTGTCTTTGTTTGCTTAAGTCTTTAAAACTATGCAATGGATTTTGATGCAGTTTCTTTTAATAAATATAGTGATTCAAGAGGAATTTTTTTATGTATAACACATTTATAATATATTAGAGAAACACCAATATTTTTTGAGATTTCTAAGGACATTTTTGTGCTTATATTACAATTGCTGGCTAGACCCTGTGAGATAAGTCAAAATAATGTTCTGCAGTATTCTAGGAAAAGTCCACCACAATGGTATGTGTTTATCACTTAGGGATAACCCATAGTAACCACATTTTATCTTTTACTTTTTACTGGAAATATTGGTTTATTTAAGAAATAATTTAAAACAATACATCTAATTATGTATTTTAATAATACATAATTAGATGAGAGATATCCTTATCCAATTAAGTATCTTAAACACATTGTACATTTAATATAGATCAATATGACCCTTTACAGCATGAGAATTTATTTGAATGAATAATACAGATTTAAAATGCAGGGAATTGTCACTGAATGACATGGAAGTATATTCCACCCAAGCGAAGCCAGTGCGGGCCCCTAGTTTTATTATGAAGACACATATGTATAGATAGTCACATATATACTTGCATAGATACCTACATAGATGCTTCTGTTTGTTAAGCATATTTTATTTTCACAACTAATTAAAAATAAAACATAAGCTGCTAGTAATATATCTAGTTTAAACAATGACCCAATTTCAATTTATACAGTGTATAATATTTGAGATTCTGTTATAGTGAGTTTTTATTATAATATCAACAATATTTTGGAACGCAATCTGAAAAAAGTACAATTTTTTCTACAAAGGAGGATTCACCCTCTAACTCAACATTGTATGAGGGCTTAAGAATGTATAAAAAATGTGGCCTTTCCTCTGTCACAGTCAATCAATGTCCATAACCATAGCCTCATATTTTTCTAACAAAATAATAATAATAATCATTAGAATTAGTCAGTATTTATAAAAAAATCCGTCAAGCGCAAATTGGATTCGTAAACATAGAATTCCGTACCATTATCTACAAAAACGGCAAAAATCAAGTTTGTTATATGGGAGCAACCTTTATAGTTTTACTATATCTGTTTCCTGTATTTATTGTTATTGAGCCGACAGAAATACATCATTTGTGAAAATTTTAACTATCACCATTATCTATAAAAGTGGCCAATAATTACATTTATGGTATGGGAGCACCTTATACAAATTTATTTTAGTATTATTTTGTTGTTATAGTCTCAACAGAAATACATAATTTGTAAAAATTTAAAATCTAGCTATCTCAGTTCATGAGATAGAGCCTGGTGACAGGCAGACAGATAGACAAACAGACGGTGGAGTCTTAGTACTAGGGTTCCGTTTTTTTTATCCTGAGGGTATGTAACCCTAAAAAGAGTAACCTCTGCAAATTTCTAAAATGTTTTATTTAGTTAAAAATCTGTATGGTTTTTCTGATTGTAGTCAATAGCAGAAGCAAATTTTCGCTACAATGGTGCTCGTCTTTGTTCAATTTTTGACACTTTGGAGACACCTGAGGAGTCTACATTTAGAACGTGTCTGCTAGAGAGGTGCTCAACTGAGGAGAACAAAATTATCACTGGCATTGAAACATCAGAGGAAAATATGCGAGGCTTTGCCATGTTCTTAGCAGAAATTTACACTCAATTAGAAGACAATCAGGTAAGTTTTTTTCATTAACATCTTATTTGGTTATTTAATAACATTGTACACATGCAACATTAATGAAGTGAAGACAAAAAACAAAACATTACTAAAGGCCAGTTTATCTATAACAATAAATATCTTACAGCTATCTTAGGATGCACTTAAAAATTGTCGGCTGATTTTCGGCACTCTCTGCCCACCATTTTGGAGATATAGGCTTGACGAGATATATGTTAAAATTATAATTGAAAGTTTATATTTGATATTAATAATTATTATTTATTTGATTTTAATATTTGAGACATATAAAAATTGTAGTTTTAATTTATTACTTACTGTATAAAATCATAAGGATAACATACAGGAACAACTAAGAAACACAGACTTTAGAAGACCCTTGTAAATTAATGGTAAAATTATTTCTATGATACAATAAATTTTCCCCTACCAAGAATTGGTATGTGTGCAGAGCTTGCTTGTAGGATGGCATACATACATGAACTTTGAATTTTTACTTATAAACACATAAATATCTTCACGCGAGGATCCTAGCAGAGTAGACAGAGAGTATTGAGTGCCATGCTTGCTTGTGTAACATTTCATATTAGAACTTTGAATTTTTACTTATAAATAACAAAAAATAACAAGCCTTGTGTCAAAATTTCGTACGTGTAGGTCTATAAATGTAGAAGTTACGATTTTTTTTCTAAAAGTGAAAAAGTTCTTTGGCTCTAGTGAACATTTTGGTTTTTGTCGACTACTACGTGTTAGCTTTCCGCCGTCGATATCTTCATGCAAGGATCCTTGCGGAATAGGCAGAGAGTATTGAGTGCCAAGTGTCACATTTCTTACATACTTTCCTGGCTTCCTCCACATTCAAATTGTTATCATAAGACTAGTGAGAAAAGTTTTTGTTTTGTAATATTCAGTCTATACATCATCCATATGTGAGGTTATGCTGATTAAATTAACACAATTGGAAATATACATAAATTCATTAATATTTATGTGTAAGTTATGAAAATGAATTGCAGTTGTTTCAGTTATTTGCATTTTATATTAGACACTAACAAACTAATACACATTAATGATTTAGTGAAACTTGTTTTAACATAATATGTGTTATATAATTAACTATCTCTCAACATATTTTGTTATATGTATTATTTTACATTTGAATTAGAATGTAATATATGACCATAGATTTGATTTAGTTTTTGTGTTTTCTAGTATATTCTTGCAAAGTAGCATGTTTTAAGTTGCATTCATTATTAATTGAAAAATATTCACCCTTTAAAAATACTCTTTTATTTAGGACAAATAAAAAGAAATTGATGTTGTTCCAGGAGTTAGCATTCATGTCTAACTCCACCACCAATCGCAATGCTTGGGTTCTATTCCCAATGGAGCCTGACATTTCTGTGATGAATATTGATATAGATGACTGTATTTCTGGGTCTGAGTGTTTTTTTAATTAATTTTCCTCTGGTATTGACATGTGTAAAATATTGTTGATTAACACCAAAAACAAACATAATGTCATTTGCTTACTTTGGGGCTAGATCATATTGCACAAATTGTTGTGCAATTTGTCTAGAGATATTTTTTGTTTTTTATTTTTTTATTAACAAGCAAAAAAGTTCTAAGCATGCACACTATCTTTTAGATAAAAAGCATTAACATATTGACAAGCAGCAAGTGTTGATTTAATAATTATGATAATAATAGTGTTGCTAAAACAAGACCACATTCACACTATAAAAAATATCAGATTCTATTTAGAGCCAAGCTTTTAAATCCCTAACTCCACCCTAGCTAGCTTCAAGCCCTAATTTCACAAACTTTACATCATAGTCTTGGTTGTTTTGTTGATATAAAAACTTTCGTGTTGCTTTTCAGCAATGATGATTATTTAATTATCAATTTTTTGTACAGTTTGGTTTTAATTTTTTGTCTCTTTCGTGTATGCTGTGTCTAATTTAGGTTTTTTTATTTTCAGGGAGGAAGAATCAAATCATTAGGAGAAAGCCTTTGCAAGGTTTTATCACACCTATTAGATACAGATAAAGAAATAAATATCAAAGCTGTGTGTCAGCTTCTTAAGGTAAGTGATGTCTAGGTTGACTTCTTAGAAAATGTTCAAAGATTTCAGTTTAATTAATCCACATCAAACAAACACTCGATTTCACCTAATCAGACTTCTGACTCTATTCAACTGATTCAAATTATATAAAATCTCACTAAAATTGACTGAATATGTAATTGTGTAAAAAAATGTGTCCATGTTTTTTCTCGTTTTTGGTAAACATTAATGAGTTCACCTTTATTACTAATGCCTTCCTACAACATATAATTATAATATGTTTTTTTAATATTTGGTTATTATGTAATATATACTTTCTATTACTTATAACATACATATAGTATTTCTTTTGAAAGCATCTAACTATTTATGACTCTTACTAATGTGAATTGTCATATTTAACTCAGAGTTAAATAGAACACATGAGAAAACTTTGTCCAGCGGGAGTAGTAGGTCAATTTATTAAATTTTTACAAGTGTTAAATGAATTCTACTAACTTACAAATTTTACTTATTAGTACCTAGATCGGTACTTTAAAATATGTTAACCGCGAAACATTAGAAGAAAAACTTGAAAAAAGTCTTCGGGACCATAACGAATCTTAGATTTAAGAATACGGTTCTCTATAGAGAACAGTACGTCCTTTCACGCGTCTCACGCGTTCCCGTCGCCGTAAAGCCAGCGCTCTATATTAATGAAAACGTATCGTACGTGCAGCTGTCGGGTCTGGCGTTGGACGCGGACTGCCCGTCGAGCATGCAGGCGGCGTTTGAGCGGCTGCGGCGGCGCGGCGAGCTGGCGTGCGTGCGGGCCGTCGTCGCGCTGCGGGCCGCGCGCTGGGGCATGGCCGAGCCCGACCGCGCCGCGCGTCCCGCGCCGCCCGCGCCCGCGCGCCGCACGCACCCGGGTACGGATACCATACGCTGTACACCACACGATCGTGCATATATTTAGAGGGAAGCGAAAAAGAGAACTAATTTGTAAAACAACACATTCATTTATTTGTATTACTCTATACTAATTAAATTAACATTGCTCAACATTAAACATATTCTTAATAAATAAGATAACTTAAAACTGTCCTTTTTTGAGTTTTTTTAAATCGGATCATAGAGGAACATTTCGCAGGTGTTGTTTGCTATAGTATAAGTAGAAAATTAGAATAATATATATTACAGTATTTGAGAAAAAGTGAAGGTTCCATAAAAACTCGGACCCTCTATCTAAACCCAAAGGAGAGGATTTCCAAAACTTTGAATAATAATTTTTCATCTATATTGTGCAGTATTTTTATAAAATATATATAAGATTTTTTTTGATTTGATTTTCGATGGACGAAGGTGATAACAAAATCGTCCGGCACCCTACCCCTCCGACTCTTTCGTTCGACTCTCTGGTACGACCATGAGGCCATGGGTCCACTATCATGAGATTACACCTTTAACTGGTCAACCTTTCTTCCTGCAGGTT
Source organism: Lasaia peninsularis (assembly GCA_018236625.1). Classification (NCBI taxonomy): domain Eukaryota; kingdom Metazoa; phylum Arthropoda; class Insecta; order Lepidoptera; family Riodinidae; genus Lasaia; species Lasaia peninsularis. The sequence goes on from DVZL01005391.1 coordinate 9,668, forward strand.
GCGTGGAGTTAACAAAATCAAAATAAGCCAACAATAATAAGTAATAATAATATCTGGCGTTATTATTATTGTGGACAGGTCGCCGTTAGTAGTGTAATCTTTCGGTAGTATATTTAGCTTGATAGAGATGACACTTCAAATTAAAACATTTTTGATTTAAAAAACGAAACTCAAATGTGAGACTCTCGTTTCACATCACAAGTACAACGGCGGCCAATCTACACGGGGCGAGAGCGGGTTCGATCGATATCGATGGTCTCTAAAGTCTAAATGTGTAGTTTCTCTTAAATATATATCGATAAGATTAATACGAATCGCCCGTAGTACTGATGTGTATGTGTGTTTGTGTGTGCGATAGTGAGCAACGGCGCGGCGGAGGGCGGGTACCTGGCGGACGGGCAGGCGCTGACGGCCGAGGAGTGCGCCTTCCTCCACAACAACCTGCCGCCCAAGCCGCCCGCGCTCGACGAGGATATACTGTGAGTACTACTACAATATACACGCACACCCGTACGCCCGCACACGCACACCCGCACACGCACACCCGCACACGCACACACGCAATCACAATATACGCACGACTACTACCTTTAAAGACTTAAATTTCTTCAAACGTTTATGTAGCTTTTAGAGATTATTGTAGCTGCTATCACTGCTATGGTTTAGAAGAGTAAAAGAAAGCGACTTAAATTCACATAATTCGCTAGAGTCGAGTAAAAAAACGAAAGAATTTTTTTTTAATAGTTTTAAACTTAAATATTAAAAATTTGCATTAGAATGAGATAGTACATGTAGTTAGCAATGCTAATAAAGAAACAGATTGAAAAAAATATATTTGTAGAAAGCACAGCCAAATTAATAATGCCAGGTATTAAAATAAAAAAAGATATTTCTGAAACCCTTTATTTTAAATGATGAATATTCCGGTATTTGTTACCTAAGAGCACGGTGTATCGACTCTTTCACTTTGGACCATTATTTACGACACATCCTGTATAGTTTATTGCAACTAATAAAAAAAATCTTAATTATTTGTTAAAATATTTGCACACCACTTTGTGGTAGAATATGTTGGTATAATTGAAAAAAAAAATTAACAACTTTTTAACACACATATAACGGCAATTAATCATTTTCATTAAGTTCATGCCAAAATATGGATGTCTAGTAAAATCGTAAGGCTAGAGGTTTATAAGGTTAACTGTGAGATTGTAATAATTGCGAAAATGTCTTAAATAATTGTATTTGTTTACTTTTAAAAAGATTCAATCAAGTTAAATCCGAGACCCTCAACATTGATAAGAAGCATTGTGATAAGATAATATACTAGAAGGAAATTATTTTTTTATACATAATGTGTTTCGACCTTTGACTGATGCCTATCATTAAAAACATTAAATTTGTTGTTACGTCTGATTTCCTTCGGTTTAGAATAATTTTAATCGTTTTAGGTAATTTAAGCCTGTTCTATTGATACAGTCTACCTTACTTATTTGTATGTACAATGACGATAAAAAATATAAGATGATGGGTTGGTTTATTAGAATTTGATTTATTAGTGTTGAATACATAATGAAAAGACGTTGGTGAAAGTAATCACCAGAATTAAAAGAGATTTAAAATCAGTTCACCGTGGTTGACGGAGGAGCTTGTTAGTATGAAAAAGAAAGTTAATACATTGCGGAGAAGAATTCGGTGTGCAGCGCCTATTCGTAGACAACACACCGTGGACGTGTATCTTCATCAAAAAAGGGAATATGAGATTAAACTGAGAGAAGCACAGGAGAGTTGGAAGATGTTCTGTGACATCCAGGAAGTGGCGACAAGGTATGTGAGATGCTATTTATGACTTACAACAAAAGCAGACAGATAAAGAAGCACTGAAAAGAAAACAACCAACCGAAAGGACTAAGACATTCTATACTAAAGGCCTAACTGATAACGATTAAACCGAGCACAAGGACAAGAATGGTTTGGGGCAAAAGTCACAAGAGAAATTAAAAATCAAGTGTGAGTCGGACTTGCGCACGAAGGGTTCCGTACGAAGGGTGATCTATAAAAACGACAAAAAATCAACTTTGGTGTTATTGGAAGCATCCTTTATAGCTATCATCATTAACTATAAAAACGGTAAAAATCTGTGAAAATTTCAACTGTCTAGCTATTACGCTTCATGATACAGCCTGGTGACAGACAGACAGCGAAGTCTTAGTAATAGGGTTTCGTTTTTAACCCTTTGACGACGCAATATAATTTGCAATATACCCTATGACATTAGGGTAAAAAAAATCGTGATATAAATGGCGTATAAGGACACCTCTGTGGTGTAACGGTACAGGTGTCGCCTGTTAAGACCCTTAGCCACGTGGGGTCCCGGGTTCAATTCCCAGGTCGGGCAACTTTTCTTAAATGTTTTTCAGATTTTTCTGAATAA
>DVZL01005392.1:0-12101 GCA_018236625.1 Lasaia peninsularis
CAAACAAACAAACAAACAAACAAACAAACAAACAAACTTTTCCTCTTTATAATATTAGTATAGATTTATTTATTTATTTGCTTCCAAACTAGTTTTACTATTTTCAGCTAGTGCCTTTGGGAAATTTCAGGCAATATTTATATGTCAAAACCGAAAAATTACACTTCCCTGCAAACAAATTCCAAAGTTTTATTGCAAATTTTTTACAAGAATCTCAAGCTCCATCTGTTCTAATATATTTTTAATTTATTTTTCAAGTTTTAGTCCAAGTAAATTTATTATGAAAGTAATATTTTCGATCGAATCGAATCGATCGATCGAATTCCTTAAGTGTTTAGTCTAATATTTTGTAATACAAATTTCGTCTTATAAGTCGATGATTACTTTTCGTGAACCAGGTGTTTGCGGCTTGGTTTATTTACAAAAGAAACATATTATTTTGTTGTAGTCGAATCGGATTATGAAATTTTAAGTCAATCATCAATTTATCTAATTGATCGATTTAAAAAGAAATATAAAGTAAATCGTTGCGGTAACATCGGCGTTGTTTTTCCTTTACTTTTCTTTCGTTTTTATCTACCAGATGTCGCTGACTAGCGATAAGATCACGCTTACACGATAATTCATATAAGTTTTAACTATGAAAACGAAGAATGATGAATAGACTACGTAGTGTATTTATTCAATATCTACGAATGAATGATATTTGAGGTAACTGAACTTTACTAAAGTTTTCTCATTTGACTGTCGATTAAACTTTACCTTGATGTGGTCAAATATTATATTGGTACAATAACAAATTTAAGCCATGCTTGTGATATATGTATCAAGGCCAGTTATTCCCAAAGTTGTGGGGGTCCTCTCGAGGGGTCTACAAGAGATTCAATGGTTTACGTTGGGAACCTCTGATCTATAATAAAATATTTTTTTTATATACATAAATTACAGCTAATATTTAAATTATATTTTACCTGATTTGAAGAGTGTTGGTCTACGGCTCGGTCTATTCAGTACTCCTGAAATGTTATCAATAAATTATTATAACGCTAAAATTGAGTAAGTTTAAAGTTTATCTTGCACAACTTATGTTTAAAACTTATTTTATTATATACGTTTTTAAATAAACTAAAATTTATCAAACACTAGTAAACTTGACCCAATCGTTTTATCTTTTAATAAGCTCTTATAGTATTTTCAAAATCTAAACCGGTGGCCACAGTAATAATAAAATAATGTGGAAAAATATGGGTATCAATTGAAATATCTGTATATTATGGACATTGAAAGGACAATATTGAAAAGAATATTTGTAACTTCGAAATATTGAAGTCAATTTATTATTGTCACTTATATTTCACTGTTTTCTCGTTGTCACTACAGTTTATATTATATAGTTTTAATGTTGTTATACACTAGCTATTTTTAAATTATTTAGCCCTAGTAGTTACCTAGTTTAAACTTCGAAAAATTATAGTGGATGCTAACGTCATATTACGAAACGTGTGCGAAATTTTAAGTTTATAGTCAAAAGGTTTTAGTTTGGGCGTTGAGACATCAGTTAATCATTTTTTCTTTTTTATATATATAAGTATGGACATTACATTCAAAATGTTAACAAATTAATAAAATATTAATATCTTGTCATTTTAAATAACTGTAAAACTAAAAAGTTAATTACGAATTTTAATTAAAATATAATTATTTTGTCATAATTTGAACTGTAGCAAATTGTATTAATATTTAATTTGTAATATAATAACTATCAGAGCAATAATTTACAGTAAAATAACCGCGGCTCAGTGCCATGACATTGATTGAGATAATCATATTTTCAATTTACAGTTGGTATAAACCATGCTGATAATCTAGATTGCAAGTTAGCGCCTCAGACGTCTATTCTTGTAGTCCAGGTTCTAACCTGGCCATGTACCAATGAGTTTTTCCAACTAAAGTACTTTCTTAATACTCCTACCCTAGATTAGGTAGTCGATCCCGACACTGTCTGTTATAGAAACAGAATAAATAAATAAAAGTTAGAGACGAATTGATTTTGTGTTATATACGATTAATAATTATTCTCCTAGTGCAGTTAGTCATAACTAAAGCATGGTAGAGTAGTGGTGGTAAGTGACAGCTCGTTCAGACTGCTACCACCTCCGTGTCAATTTCTGCTGCCATAGTTTGAGTGCTCGCAATCGTTTTTGTGTTTGTGCTTGGAAGAAAAACAGGAATTAAAATTTTTGTTATAGAAAAATATAACCCAATTACTTCATAAGTTACTACTGTAATGTGAAATAGTTACATTATCTGTTTTTGTTTATTGGTTCTCATTAGTAACATTTGTTTTTTTTTTAATAATTGAAAAATATCACATGCATATTATTTTACGGTTTCTCTGTTAAAACATTTTTATTGCATAATTTAATTATAATATTCTTAAAATAGTGTTATGTATTGTATATTAATACAAAAAAGCAAGATTTGAAGAAATGGTTTCACTCAAAATGTATAAATATGATATTTTATAGCGTATCAACTCAGTCTTCAGATGAAGCTATGATACAATTTTCTTTAATTAATTATTGTTTAAATAATTTAAGATAAGTTAATGTAGTAATACTACTAGACTACTTCTAAGATGTTAAAATGGAACTAATATACACGTTGTATAAAAGTTTTATTTTAAAAAAATAAGTTTAAGAAAATATTATGTTCCCGCGATTGTTTATTACTCCTTTCATCCTAAATATATTATTTAAACTCTTTTGTCACACATAATATGCCATAATATTCATTTTTCCCTCGAATAATACGACAATAAACGCAAACGTAATGAAAATTCAAGATTGTACTAGTCGAAATGAAAGCGAGAAATAAACGTACTCATTTCTATTCATCTGTCCATTTCAAGCTTCAACAAAGGAAATATTCACTATTGGGTGTTCAAGTATGTCATTGTAATTTAGGGTATGCTGTCCTAATGGAATTTCGGCGTTTACACACATTTGTGACATTAAAGGCCCTATAGCCAAAGATCCCCTACGCCCCAATTGCACAATGGGTAAGTTGATACCCATATAACTTCATATTTGAGTGTTGAAAGTGGGATCCGTAACTATTGATTTATGATACTTAAAGTGGATTTCAAAGGTACAAGAGACCGTCTCATGTTTCAAATGGGTTGATATGGTTTGTTAACATTTAAAATTATACGCAAACACAACACAAAGTAATAATGCATAATACTTTAAAATATTTACTCTATTTTTTTTATTATTTAAATAGTATAAGTAGAGCGTTAAAGTAAGCCTTAAATATTTATTTTGTTTGCGTGTTCATATTTTATTACCTATGTAATTATGACTTTCGACTTATAGCTAAAGTAAAAAGTTTACACATTTAGTTTATTTCTACTTTAGAAAATAACTTTATTCTGTGTAAGCGATATGAAATAGTATCTTAATAAATATAAATAAAGACATCTGCCGTGGATAGAAAATGTGGAATATATAATTAAACTAATCGCGTATATCTGTTTCCTTATAAAATGATTAATTTCGTCACACAAACTAGATTTTAGTTTGGTTTTAATTACTCCAGTGATTAGATTTTTCGATTAGCTAGTGCACGACAGACAATATTTTAAGCTTTAATCTAAGGAAAAGGCATTCAGTTTGAAATCATGCGATTTCTATTCGCAGGTCTTTTTAATAAATTGGCACAAAGTAGCAAGTACCCTTGGAAGCGTCGGTCGGTTAGTTCAGGAGTCCCTATAAATTGGGACACGGTTTCTGTGTAAACTCTATCAAATCTGTAATGTTTGTTTTGGACTCTGGCTCGCTTCCCTCACCCTTAAACTAACCCATCTCTAATAACGTGTCCTATACACATATAACACCTGGGTCTATAAGTAAAGGAACCCGTTTCCCATCAGCAATACTTAAAGTTGCATTTGAACCGTGACCAAAATCAAGTCCCACTTAAAGGTGAGACTCTTGAACGAGAACATCATTGAAAAATAAAGAGCCAATAAGTTATATGTTTTGTCTGAAATATAATTTGTGTTGAATGAAATGAAAATTATTTATTTGTCGAACATATGTGCTTGAAATTTGTTACAAAGACAAAAGTTTTTGATTAAACATATTCTACCACCACCGAAATTCAACATGTTGTAGCTATATTCTAAAGATAATTTACAATATAACAATTTGATACTTACGCATACCTCCTAGGCCTTGAGATTGACTAAGGGCAAGCGCTTGAGCCTGTGCTTGTGCTTGTGCCTGTGCAAGTGCCAAACTGTCATATCCAACTAGTCCAGCATATTGTGGAACAGTATTGGGGTACACGGGAGAATATAGGTAGTTTGTTGGGTTCTGGTACTGACTTAGGCTGTCTATTTGCGCTTGAGTGTTCGCTGCAGATTGAGTGTAACCTCCACTGGTTAGACTCTGAGTATTAGCTAATGCCTCCGAACTTTGACCTAATGAGCCATAAGGTGAGCCATATGGATGCGGAATACTTGGATTTCCTAATGTGTCACCTTGAGATTCTGCTATCGCTTTAGCACTTGCTGAACTACTTGACTGCCCAGGTCCGTAATAATAATTTGGGTTACTTTGAGCATTTGCTGAAGATTGAGCGAAACCTCCACTGGTTATACTTTGAGAATTAGCTAACGCCTCAGCGTTTTGACCTAGTGAGCCATAGGGTGATCCGTATGGATGAAGAAGACCTAAATTTCCTAATGTTTCAAGTTGAGATTCGGATATTGCATTAGCGTTTGCTGAACTACTTGACTGTCCAGATCCGTAATAATAATTTAGATTACTTGGAGTGTTTACTGAAGCTGGGGAATCTATTAAAGCATTAGCGTTAGCGGAACTAATTGGGAGTTGTCCTGATCCATAATAATAAGGACTAAGGTTACTTTGAGCATTTGCTGATGCTTGAGCATCAGCTAGACTACCTCCGTAAAATGAATTAGAATTCGCTAAGGCATTGGCTAGCGCTTGTGAACCAGTTGAGCTCAGTATCGCATTTGCTTGGGCGTCAGTTAAGCTTGATCCTTGTAAAGAACTAGAACTTGCTAAAGCATTTGCAAGCGCTTGTGACTCTGGGTAATATCCATATGATAAGCTTGGATATTGAAGTCCAGTATTTAATATAGCTTCTGCAGAGGCTGAAGATGAAGAACTTCCACTTAGAGGATTATGTGGGGAAAGATATTGTGGGGTCATTTGTTGAAAGTTTGATTGAGAGTTAGCGTGTGCTGCGGCTTCTGCTGATACAGTATTACCTGCAATAATATACGAGTATGTGTCAGTCAATAATAACGTTTTAGAACTCAAAACTTTTGAACCATTTACATATTTTTTTCATTCGAATACCAGATATATAATTTGGAGATGATATTTTTAAGTGGTACGTGTATTTGATATAGATTTTATTTATTGTCTCTGTGATAATACAAGCATACAAGTAAAATTTGATTTACGAGTATGTACTAAACTTAACTGGCTGGAAAAATCTTCGGAATAGTAACATTTTTAGTTAAACAAAATATTGGAAGAATATAAATAAAACAAATAACTATTGTCTCATTATAATAAGCGACTGAATAACATATCTACATGGATTTAGAAAAAGTATTAAACTCAATAATGCGACTCATATTGTACTTTACTGTCTCAAGAATAACATTTTTTCAAATAAAATTGCCCCAGTTCTGTGATTCAATAATTGGATTGGTACCAGGGCCTATATTTACTTATCCCCATCATTACAATTTTTTTATGTATATCGGTAACGTTACAAGGAAAACGGTCCTATTTTCTTTAAATACCAAAAAAATCAAACTTAGAATTCATATCAAAACAGATTACTAGTAACGTAAAGGTTAATTAAATTTTGTAATTGAACTCACTCTCGATAAAAAGATCTCAAAATTTATTATACTCTGATAATCCATTAATGACACCGAATGATGTATAGCGGAAACACAATGGAGCGTCCAAACTGACCTGAGGGCTTATTCGAAATATCGATATCAAAAACCAATACACTTAGCTCGCGGTCAATCATTGTCCACGTGCCCCTTTGATTGTTGTTATGATTGGACGTTTTGCACCCTTAGCCCTTATTACATTTGCAGTAAATTCACCATTCTCCTTTATTGCCTCGTCCTTGCCAATTTTTCGACGCCATGTTTTACGTTTTAACAGCACCTGTGGCGATTGTGTACTGCCTTTTTGTCGTTTGTCAATTCTGACGGCCATGTCGTAAAACGTCGTAAATTTTAACTTTATTCCGTTGTTTTAACATATTTCTATAAGAGTTTATTTTTCTCAATGGCGTCGTTTCCTTTAACTGCACAACTGTTACGTCTTATAACTGAATACAATGAGCGCTCGCCTCGCTCCTTCGCTGGAGGTTTTGAAGCGAGAATATTTTAAATGTTAATTGTTCGTGAAATATAACAGCTTCAGTTATTTCAAAATTGATTGACTGTTAATTAAAATTGCCCTGCATTCCTCTCACTCACTCCTAATAACTTTGTATTGATTCTTCGAATAGCGAAACTTGTTTGACTTTTCTTGTATTATGCTTTTAGAATTGTACGTTCGGCTTCAGTAATATTGTAATTGAAATTTCAATTTAAATGAACCTTCTGCGTTTTTAATATAAACTTGGGAAGTCTTATAACAATCTTATAACAACAGAATTTTAATAATTTTTAATACATCTCATCTACTAGGTACATACATATTATTTAAAATAAACTATGCTTTTCCCGTGTAGTAGTGTAAAAAGTGTATCTAGTTTTTCTTATGATTTTTTTGAGGTTTGTGTATTCATATTTAACAAATAGTTTTTACCGTGTTTAATTTGATTCGTTTAAGAACCTAAATAAGACCTAAATTATAACATGCAGTAAATTATGAGTAAAAGTTATCACCTATGTATGGCAAAGATTTTGAACCTGGGATAATCAATGGTCTTGGACCTGGAAGTTCTGAAGAAATAAGTAACAATCTGAATTATTCAATATTTTATGAAACCCTACATACAAATTATTAATGGTGTTTCCAGACCTTTATCATCTGAACTTCCTTAACTGATATCTACATTTTAATTGTTATATACATTGTTATATACATTTTAATTGTTATATGTTCTTATAAATAATAATTATTATATTTACCTGGAAGACCAGGAGTAACAACACCTGAAAAAAATATTTAAAAAATTTACACATGTATCACCATATTTTATATTTACATTTAAAGATTCAACGTTTTTGAATTCCTTCATGTTTTTTACTATTTATTTAGAGAGGTGAATAGTAAAAAATGCTTTTATGTTTTGTTTTTGTAACACCATAAGATTATCTTATATTTCAACATCATTTTTTATAAAATAGCTCAGTATAAATATGCTCAATACTATATGACAATGTGATAGTGTGAATCAAAAGAGAGAAATATTAGTTGATTGTATCAGCGAATGATTATGATATAATTGACGATAAATATTCCTTATTAATTTGATTTAAAATAAATGTAAATAATAGCCACCGTGGAAAATGAGATCTACGCGAAACGTTGGATTGTCAATGCACCATTACCGTTTCTGGTATCTAAAACCGAAGTTTTTCATATCATCAGTAAATTTTATTAATTACCTAATCAATTAGTAAAACTTTGGTGGAATATTATAGTTCGATGGCGAAATTTTAGTGGTATTTGATTGTACCTATAACCAAAACAGCACTTTCATGTCCCAAACTTGAAGGTAAGGTAAATGTCAACTCACACATGAAATTTTAACGTAATATTAGCAACGAACCGTGTTACAGTCGCCATTTTGTTTATCGGTGGCGGTTATTCTGCACTTCAATTTCAGTATCTTTGTATTAGAAAAATACGCGGAACATTAGGTATTTTTTAAACGAAGTTCCTTATCGTGCGTTGTCGAAAAGTTGTAACGACACTTTTTGCTATAGTAACCACTGTATATGTCGTCGCCGGATTGATTTCCAAAACTCAGATACAAAGCCCCAACCACGTCGGTGGCAGTGAAAACTCACTGATATCGCATTGAACAGTGTGGTGTCGCGACAATTATTTTTTTTATTATCGATTAATTTGTGAAGGAATTGTAATAAAAAAGTAAACTTCGTTCCATCCGAGTATCCCTTGACACCTCCCAATTTTTTATTTCTAAATGTTTTTGAAAATGGATTGACGAACTTACAACATGATTGTTTCGTGTAGCAATTAACTTCAATATTGATAATGGAGCCACTGAAGACTTCGCTGCAGACACACACTTGACAGTCATCCCATGGGTGCTGGAAGGGTAGATTTGGTGGGTAGGGCCGGCAGGATTCATCTGTCAATACACATCAATCGACGGTTATTGAGAGAAATAATAGTTTAGAATGCGTAGCCGGCAATGTAAAACATCCAATTCGCAAAATTCGTGCCATGGAAATCATCGATTCAATTTAAGCATACTTCTTATCATCGCTTAAGTGGAAGTGATTATTACCATCAATTAAATTAGTTACAGATAAAAATGTCTTCATAATTGATTTTCTTTTGTTACAGGTCAGTGAAATTCAGCAGATTTTGAATCATGCCGATAAATTGGTAATAATAATAGTATATTCTTCTCTAATTTATAACGTACTAACACAACTCACCATTTTATTTATTCGATCATTTAAAGTGAAATGTTGATGAAATAGTTTAGTTTTTTTGGGAAGATATACTTATAATTAAAGAGAATAAAAAATATTTCGTTTGAAATAAACAAGCTGTTCTTGTAACGCGTCTTAGAAGATTTGGTGAAAGAAACCAGTTGGCTTGACTTTTATCCTATTTAAATTGTGAAAAAGTTATAAAACGTATAAATAATAAAACGTATATATACTTCTAATATGAAAACTTAACTAACCGGCAAATAGATTACAATAATAATTTTACTATTAAATGAGTCTAAACGCTTGAATCAACTAAGTCCAGATACTCGACTTTTCAACGGAGGGTAGGGTAGCCGGTAGACTTGCACACCCACAGACCACATCTATGTGGTCTGTATGCACACCAGATTTAATAATCCGGGCCATAGGACAGTGACGCACCTATAACAACTATGGTGTCTACAGGCCACGGTTGTCTCTTACCATCAGGAGAGCCGTGTGCTTGTTCGCTTCCTTATTTCATAAAAAAAACAGAAATGGATGACTAGACATATGTATTCAACGCATTATAATTAGTACATAATTATGGAACGCGTTAACTAAAAAATACTAAAACTATTAATGCTAACACTTGCACCGTTTCACTTATTATATAATCATGATATAACTATTTTTTTATATCTTCAAGAGCTATTTTAATTTTATTAAATTACAACTTAACTTCGTCCAACTTAAGCCATTAAGTGTCTTTACATTTGAATAAATATTTTAAATCTTGTTATGCTCATATCCCCGAAAGAGTTGGCAGAGGTACATATGTATGCTCTCAGAATTAGTCCATCGCCATATCGGGATTAAATCCTACATAAATGTAATGTAATAATACGGTCATGTTTTGCGTAAACCGGCGGACTACGTGGGTAATAAATGCCGTAAGACCAATAGACATCGGTAAAAGAGGCCGGCCCAAGAAACGCTGGCTAGATGTTGTGAAACATGATATGTGTGCCAATGGTCTAACTATTGGATGCCGAAGACCGAGCAAAGTGGAGAAGTAGAAGTCGGAAAGTGGACCCCGGGTTCCCGCACTCAAATGTGAGGAACAACCGGGACTAACGCAAGTGATGAAGATGATGATAATATAATAATATATTGTTTAGAGTTTAAAAAATGTGTTTCGAATACTGGTTGTCAAATAGTTGATACCACCAGTCAGTTTACTTACGTGGTAACGGTCCAGGCAGAGGGCTTGGTGGTGCTGGAGGTGTTGGAGGTGCCGGAGGTAGTGGTCCTACTGGTGGCCAAGGTACTACTAGAACAAAAAATCGGGTGTGACTATGGTACATACGGTCGTTGGTTTAAACGTGAAACGTCTATATCAGCGCGTCGCTCTTAGTATTAAAGATTTAAAGAAATGCAAATGCCCTGATGCAAATTCGAGACACTAAATTCATGTTTCTACGAATAATCGTTTTGTAGTTATTAATGTCAGACGATATAGACCAATTTGAATTCGAATCGAATAGTAGCGATTTTAAAGACGTTTCACGTCAAAAACTATATTTATTATATATAACATGTACAAAAACATACAAGATAATAAATAATTATTATCTGACCAAAGAATAATCTTTGGTTAGCAAACATTTCAATTGCTCGCCATAATTTAAGCATTCTTCGAACTGAACAGATTTCACTGAATATTAAGATGCAGTTATAATTCGTCCAGCTTGAACTAAAGAAAAGGTTTTGGGATTTCTACCTCTGAGAGGACTAATGTCAATGACACATAGAAAAATAATTTAAAATAACTGTAAAATTAATAAAGCCAACCAAGTGCGTGTTGACCTCGCGCATCAAGGAAGGTTCCATATAATTATCTGTAAAAACGGCAAATGAATTACGTTTGTCATACAGGAGCAACATTTATATTTTTACTAGCTACCCCGGCGAACTTCGTACCGTCCGCACTTGAAGAATGGTCCAACTAGATGTTGGCCGATTCTCAAATTACTGAATACGCGTATAAAATTTGGTAAAAATCGGTCAAGCTGTTTAGCAAGAGTACGGTAACTAACATTGTGACATGGAAATTTTATATTTAAGATTTTATTCTCTTTTTAGCATTTCTTGTTATAGCGGCAATAGAAACACATTATCTGTGAAAATTTCAACCTTCCTAGGTGTCACGGTTCATGACATACAGCCTGGTGGCAGACAGGCAGACAGACGGCCAGCGAAGTCTTAGTAGAGTTCCGTTTTTACTCTTTGTATACGGAACCTTTAAAATACGAAAGTTACGAGGAAAAACCAGTAAAATATAATGAAGTTTACATCAATCCGCACTAAAATTGTTTAAGATACAATTTCATGTGATGAAGTATGTTGTTACGTAACAGGCTTTTTCATTTGATTTCAACTGATTTTGGTTCAAAAACTTTTTTGAAAAAACATACATTTCAAAATTGATTTCAATATTCAACATATAAATATTTGAACACTCAATAGATATATTGATAAAATGTGTAGCACGTATATATTACGCCTCTGTTACTTTAAAAAAGTTTCGACGGAAATGGTTGACGATTCGCAAAATCGCGGAAACATCTAATGGTGACTGACAACTAAAACTATCGTACTAATAGATATTTTTCTTACTCGGTTCCGGATTCGGAAATGGTGCTGGTGTTGGAATCGGCTCTGGAATCGGAAAGGGTTCTGGATAATCTGGAATCGGAACCGGTTCTGGGAAATCTGGATATGGAATTGGCACTGGTAACGGTACTGGTTCCGGCAACGGCTTCAATTCTGCAAAAAATAAAAAAAACTTCCACTTAAAATATTTTGGGAATTGTAACATTTACTAAGATTCTTATGCATCTAATTTAGTTTTTTTCTCCCAATAGGAAAACATAATTAGCCTCTTTTTCTACATTTTAATCTACTCTATTGACTTATGAGGAATTTTACTTTAATTTTTCTCGTGTTTATAACGTCAAGTTTCCCCCGTGATCACTCAGACAGCTCGTAAGAAGCAACAGTATTTATTGTCACCAACACCGTGACATTTACTAGGTGGTACAGTCTTGCAACGACTCGCTCGGATAAGTACCACCGCCTTACCTATTCCTGCCACAATATCTTCAGTATCGTCGTTTTGAGGGTGGGTAGCCGGTATACTTACGCAAAAGGCTTACCATCCCAGCCTCAGGTTGGCAACGTACAATTTCCACCTTTGGTGTCTATAGGCGACGTGTATTTCTTACCATTAGGAAATCCGTCTGCTTGTTTGCCTTCTAATATCATAAAAAAAACTCAATTTTCAATACTAAAGTCTTTAAGTATAATTTTATTATAATTATAATTGCTTCCTCTTTTATTATTAGGACGG
>DVZL01005393.1:0-12100 GCA_018236625.1 Lasaia peninsularis
AGATGATTCCATGGAAAATGAGATGATGGACTTCTGGTAAAGCTGTGGGAACTTTACCAGAAATTTTGTGGAATTTTAGCGGGAACACGAAACGACACTTTTCACGGCCAGATATCACAAATATCTACTGATGCACATTATTCAACGTTTTATGGTAAAAATCCCACCCTTTTTGCAAATAAAACACCAATAAAAACACCATTTTTGAAAAATAATATCTCATGGTGATTCGCTCCGTTGCGCGTTCCCACCAAAACTCCGAGAGGAATAAATAAATAATAACAATAATAAACTGTCATTTGAACTTGATAGTTGTAATTTGTCAGTGTCAAGTGTCACTCACTTGTCAGTAGTCACTCGATTTCTCGTTCTATGCCATAGTTCTCTGGTTGCTATGTTGATGTTAAAAAAATATAAATATTAAATAATAAACATTGAGTGGTCACTATTTTTTTTCTAGTCTAGCCTTCGCTTTAACATCAATAAACGGCAAGTCATAGTATTAGGACTATTCCATTGTTCATTATATCAAATATTAAGTTCCAGAATTTACCGATTACTCTTATCGATTTTAAAATTATTATATGACTAAAAGGATAGGTATATCCTTTATGTGAAGTAATATTATTTCGTCACACTAATTACTAACATGTTCTCTTTTTAATATTGCCGTGACAACATTATTTCACTATCTTTCATAATCGCCTTTCGTCAATACTCATAGAAGTCAAAACTCATTTTAATGACTAAATTATTATTTGCAATTTGGGTCTAATTATTATTCTAATTCTAAATCTTAAGAATTTTACATTAACGTCTCTGGTGTACATATGACTTCTTATAAAAACAAAGAAGAAACCCTGAATTAGACATATAACAATTTAACAGATTTGTATCACCTGTCAAAAAGTGAATGCTAGCCTCAATAATAAATTCCTTAAAACATTTACTTACCTTATATATTTAAAAAAATTGCATGTTAAAAATATTTGTCATAGTATACTGGAATGCTCTCAAACCCACATCAGTATCACACACATATTATATGGTAGTATGGTACACATTCATGCCAGGTCACATATTATATGGTAGGCAAAGAGTAACTAGTGCCAAGTGTCACAATCCCTACATTCTTGCTTCACCTCTTATCACATTTTTTTTACCATCTGTATGATTGCACACCTTTGTAAACTCTATTTCCTAAAATTCTATATAATATCTGTTTTAACTTTAACTTGCAATGTATGGGCCCAACTTAAAATCTAAGCCATTTTTAATTAGTTGAGTAAAAAAAGAGAATTTTAATTTAATATGATTTAATCAGAGGTGACTGTAGCTATTAATTGAAGTAAAAACTAAAATGGTGTTCAAATGCCAAGAAGACAGTTTTCTGAAGGAGGTTTGTTTTTTTTTCTACTATTTTATTATTAGTTCACCTCAAATTATGAATATTCTTAAATTCATACAGTGCTTCTCTTACGATGAAATTTCTTGCTAAATCATAAATTGAAATTTGTGAATTTATTGTACTTGTGTAAGAGAATAACACTGAATAATCTATCTAATACAATAAATATTCCTTCAATGTGTGTATATATGTAAATGTAGTTATACAGCAGTGACAATAAATCAATGTAGCTAGGTTGATACCTAGCTACATTGATTTATTGTTGGAACAATGATTAATTGGTGAAATTTTTCAGTCAATTTTCAAAAATGTACCAAAAAGCTTAGTCTTCCAGCTACTATACATTTTGTGACTTTATTTGTACAGTATTGCCTCCATTTCAAAGTTCTCTACTGCACGGGGACTACATAAAAGATTAACATACAAAGAGGCATGTTCGTCTCCAGTTTGTTGGATGCATATGTATTATATTTATGTATTTATTTCAGTTCTCAAGCAAAGTTATAAAATGTGAAGGGACCAAGGAACCGATAGTAGAGTATGGTAAAGTATCAAATTTCGAAGGATACCAAATTGTTCTAGAAAACACCATACTGTTTCCAGCTGGTGGAGGTCAGGTAAGAACTGATGCTTATATACTTGTTCTATAACTAACAATCCATTCTGGCTTATAATTCATTATTTTATGAATGTAATTTACTCATAAAACTTCCTCTTGAATCACTATACATGGTTTCAGTAGTCCAGGTTCAAACTCTGCCAGGCACCAACGAATTTTTCTTAGTCAAGTACATTTTCTAAGTGCTCTTTCGGTGAAGGAAAACATGGTAAAAAAACCCAGTAATTGCAACTGATATGATGACAGATTTGCCATCTGTAACATTATGCGACCTTAATTTGTCAACTTATCATAGATACCTACATATTATGTACCTCTGGCTACCCTTTCGGGGTTATAACGTGACTATATTTATTTATATTGTTTCAGCCCCATGACATTGGTTACCTAAATGATACAGAAGTTTTTCAAGTACTCCGTAAGGGTGATGAAGCTATTCACTTCACCAAAGAACCCTTGGACATTGGGACCACAGTATCACAGAGGCTAAATTGGAACAGGAGGTTTGATCACATGCAACAACATTCAGGTAAAAATTATTTGTGCCTGCTTTGAGGCTAAGTTTGTTTTGTTTTAGATTATTATAAAAATAAGCCATGGCTAAAGTGTAATTACTCCTGAAATCAAATAATATCTCCTATTTTTGAAATATGGGTTAAAGCTTAGATCTTAGTTTAGATTATACGCTGGATAATTGTAATCAAATGATAAAAACTCGAGAATGATGAAAATGATGGCATCTTAAAGAAATGACGTCTTTGACTTTGACAATTTATGCGTTAAGATTTAACTTGCGTTTACTTGTAATCGATAATTATTTTACATAAAAGCGCTTGACCGTGTGGACTCGACGATTGAAAGTGCAAAAACTTGATAGTGGTATTAATAAAATAAATATCCCTGGACCAATTACTTTACTTGATCTAACCCTAATTACTAGAATTGATCTAACCCGAGAGTAAGCAAATTATATGCTTCTGTTATGGGTGTCAACTGTCAGACAACTATATTAATACATAGAAATACTTCAATAGATACATACAAGAATAAGTTTCTTATCAGATTTGTGTGTTCACACAAACCCGATAATATAACCATCCATGTTCATCACACAAATGCATACCGAAACGTTGAATGAATGCGAGTGGCGCGATAGAAGCGCCCGGGCGCTGTCTCTTACAAAACACAGTAATAAATAACAGGAAGCAAGAATTTTTCTGTTTTTTTTTTTAGTTCTTTTTATCAAGATTTTAAAAAAGTCGGACAAATGTTGTTGGAAATTATGTAGAGAAGCTACCTGCAAGAAGTTATGCGTTAATTTCAAATTACCCTGTATAATTCTACCACATAATGGCGTGCAAATATTTTGTCTTTTTCCATTGAAGTTCCCTTTGAAAGTTATCTGTGTTATTGAAATATTCACGCGAGCGACGCCGTGGGTGAAAAACTAGTTATTTATATTCATATCCAGATTCATAATCTACCTACTAAAACAGTTTTACTTTATTCTATCCACTGTAAAATACCATTGTTTCCTAGCCTAACTAGCCAGAAGGAACCATAAATTAAACCACCTAGAAACCAAGTTCTTCCACTGTCCACATTCCAAACCTAACCAGTCTAAAAAAAAAATAATGTCTACACATATCCCCATTGTTTGTATGTCACAACATAGTGAAATATGTATGTCCTAGGTCAGCATCTTCTATCAGCAATATTAGAAAAGGAGCACAATCTTAATACAACAAGCTGGTGGCTTGGTGCAGATGAGTGCCACGTGGAGTTAGATACCATTACCATTGGCGAGGACATCATACAGACTGTAGAAGAAAGATGCAATGAGCTGATACGAAGGGCTTTACCTGTCACTGTCAAATTTTGTAAAGCTGATGATCCGGAATTGGATGAGGTATAACAAATTTCAGGTTCAGAAATAACAAATGGTTTGCCTATGTGTAAAGGACCTCCGCCGACCCAAACAGCTGCAGTACCAAAAGTTTTCGTTCCCTTTTAGAAATAAGATAATTCTTCTTAAATAATGTTAATGCTTCACAAACTCCACTACCAGTAAGGGTTTCCACAATGGTAATGTAGACGAAATTGTATCCTCGTAGCGTATCGTAATGTATATGATATGAAGTCGCGCAGTTGAAGGCAGTCATGTATCAAAATGATTTGCATTGTTTGTCATACATGAGGGTATCAGCTTGGTAAATTTAATAGATAAACTAAATCAACTTCAGTTGACTGGCTAATCACAGTTAGTTTCTTTAATTAACTAACCAGCTAAACTAATGCTGTCGCTCTCCAGCGTATCACCATAAACAAAAATTATACCATAACATCTGAGCAGTACAACAACATAATATGACAAAAGAAGACATACATTTATAATATTGGTAGGTATAGATGAGCAAAATAAAAAAAACAGGTGTTATATAATAATGTAAATAATTTGTATTAGAATTCATAAGGTAAAATGTGTGCTTGGGAATCAAAACAAAAAAATATGGTCATTGTTATGTTTAGGATTATACCAAGTGTTGTTCTTAAGTGTTTAGCTTCAAGACATCAATACTACGAAAATTAAACATTTTAATGTGATGTTTGAAACCTTGTACAAACGAGCACAATTATGATTAAAATAATATATTTAATTATTTTTTTTTTTTAAATGGAGCACAATTTCAAGAAATGACAAAACCAATAAACAAAGTAAAATTATAATAGAGAAATAGTCAAAGTACCTTCATATTTCAAGTCAATTAAAAAAACGACAAGAAGTTTGAAGATAGATTTAAATTGCTGAAAGCGACTTAACTGCTTGGAACTAATTATTTACACTTTACAGCTCAATCAAAAGTTATTATTATTCTATCACTCAGGCACATACAAGAGGTCTACCAAAAGACTGCATGGACACAATACGGGTTATTCAAATTGGTGACATTGATGAAAATATGTGCTGTGGGACACATGTGTCCAATTTAAGGTAATCAAATTTACCCCCTACACTCTAACGTCTTTATTTTGCCATTAAAAGTATTTATTTCACTTTTACTAACAGAACGATACTGAAAAGCCTCCTAAAGTACTTCTTCTGAAAACAAAACCAGACCAAGGTCAAATTGTCTTAATATTATCAGAGCAAACAAGGATAAGACAGCCTTGGTTCTCAGTTTTGCTTGTCCCAATGAAAAATGGCCGAGGCCGAGACAATATCATTATCAGCAGTGGTTTTTTTTATGAGGTCTATGCTCAGGTCAGCCTTCTTGAGGAAACAAATATTTGAAATCTTGGTTAGGGTCTACAAAATCATAACATGATAGCTTTTCCTATTGATGAGTTTTGAGTGATACAGTTGTGTTTTTTAATAAAATATAAAAAAAACTTTGTTTATAATATTACATAACATTGTTTTTATTGGTGTACAATTGAGTATACATTAACTAAAAATCATTCATATATTATGTTGATGTGATAAGAAAAATTGAGACTGCCCTGACTCACATACATTTTTATTTTTCAGTCAATTACAAGTTATAAAATTGTTGGGCGCTGAACCGGGAAAGAAGAACAAAGTTAACCTGAGGTTTCTTGTTGGAAATCGTGTTAATAAGACTTTTCAACTAATGCTTGACAGAGAGAAAGCCCTCACTGGATTGCTTAAGTATGTTTTATAAATATGAATTTAAAAAATCAACAATACTCCACTTAAACTTCTTAATAGGGAATATGCATGTGATTTAGATATGGCTAAAAAAAATAACGTGTAATCTATATTGCTGAAGAAATATATGCACATAAATATTTTTGCCAATATTAGAGTTTTTATTACTAAAATTAATTCTTTAAAAGTATTATTTTTGAAATTCCCTCGCAAATTTCGAAAACGGAAAGTCGGGACGTGACGTCACGGTCCAATGTCAACGATATGTCAATTAATATTCTTATTTTTGCATTTTTGGACATAATATGAAAATTTTCGCACATAGGGACAGAACAGTATTTATAATATATATTGTGAAATTAATAAAGTGAAGTGTAATAACTCTTCACTTAATTTCACTTCGTTGACAAATTATTGTTCTCACTAATTGTGGACAGTGACGTCACGCTAAAATGACGGTTAATTCATCCGAAAATGATGATACTTTGAATATTTTTTTTTAGCTTATTTATCACTATTTTGAAGGTGTTTTATATATATATATATATATATACAAGAAGCTCGTTTAAAGGTATTGGATAGATAGATGAAAATAATCAATTGGCATAATAAAAATTTCAGTTCAGTTTTACCATTTGAGTACAGAACCCTAAAAACGTGTGAAATTGAAAAATAAACTATGTGTATTTACACAATCGCAGCAAATTCACAAGATTGCGGTTGCTGGGTCGCTGCGGAGTTGGCTCTCATTTTTGAGTCGCACACGATGCAGATGTGTAATTGCGACACGGTTGCATCTTGGGAATACAGGAGTTCATCCATTTACACCAACCGACACGATACGATATCGTATATGTAAACTCGCACGATGGCGTAGACGACATACCGCGCAAGCTGTGGATGAAACTGTATTTATTTTGGATAAATAATGAATATTTTGCATCTTTAATTACAGCGTAATTATCATTATTACGTTGCAGTATTATTTAATTAAAGTTATACATCAGTGATGTTATCACTTCGGTAATACCTCTACAAGATATTATGTAATCATAATTAATCTAGCAGCATAATAGTGGACACCTACATATAATATATTTAGATGTAAATATGTCTAAGATAAAGATAACTACTAATTTACTCAAGATAATTTACCAAAATTAATAAAAGGTACTTGTGACCTTCAGATATGAGAGTGCAGACAGTTAAATTAAAAAGCACCTTGTTTGAAGGTAGTAGTTTGAGTGAGCGCATAAGCAACTTTATAGTAGGTACATACTATTTATATAAGTTATATCCGCGAACATATATAAAGATTTAACCTTCGCGCAGGTTGAATCCATATATGCGCGAGTTCTCTCACTATACTTTATTTAATACATAAAATAATAGCAATATATATTTAAAAGATTAGCAATATTTTATATATAACAAACATTCTAGTTATGCTACTATTTTTTATATTTAATTTTCTAACTTTGAGGCAAATACAGTTACACTTTAAAATTTATTAGATGGAAAAACCGATGTATTTCAAAGGTCAAGACGTCGATAGTTCTTGAGAAATTACAATCACTATCATAGTGAAACGACCGCTAAATTTCACTAAAGAATACTTTTCTAAATTTGCCGTCAAATATTCTCAACTTAACATGGGCAATTCAGCGGGAAAACATATTCCTACATACGAGTACAAAGTTACAGTATCATAAACAAGCTATCTTACGCTCTTACGCTCGTCGGTGACCTAGCGGTACGCGCTTCGGATTTGCATTCGGGTAGTCCAAGTTGGAACCCCGCCAAGTACCAATGAGTTTTTCTAATTTATGTTAATTTTCTGAGTGCTCTTGCGGTGAAGGAAAACAACGTGAGGAAACCCGGATTCATTTAATGAGACCTAATCTAGGTTCGGGCATAGTTTTCCTATTGGATTGCAGAGGTCGGATGATAGTCGCTTTACGTAAAAACTGGTATCCTAGTCGAATTCCCCAAATTTGATAGACGACTTAATGTGATATAATACGAGATAAGGATGAGATGAAGAAAAAAAAAACAAAGACTATCGTATCTGAAATTATAAAAGGCAAAAGCTGTCGTAAGCTATTTTCAATTCGGCTCGGTTCGCACCTGCGGATCTGCTTGCAATATTAATTTGTACCTCGTTGCTCCAGTCAAGTACGATTCCGAAAACGAGTATTTTCAATCGAAATGAAAAAATAGGTTTTATATGTTGCTATGTGAAATGAAGTTTCACCAAGCGCCACGGATAGATAGTATACAATTTATATGTTGCTGGCTGTGGCCGCAACTTCGACCGCATTTTTATATAATTATTTTGTTAAAATATTTTCTTAAAATAAAAGTAGCCTGAGCCATTCCTTATTAAATCAGCTGTCTACCGTTAAAAGTTCCGGCAATCGGTCGAGGCGTTTCAGAGATTAGCGGGTACAAACAGGCAGATAAAAATTCTAAAAAATACGATTTTGGTATATGTAAGTACCTTATAAACATACATAATTATGCATTTAATAAAAAGCTGTTATTTTAATAAAACATACAGACACTCCAATTTTATTTATTTGTGTAGATATACGTATGGAAGCAACCTTTATATATTTATTTAATTCTGTTTTTAGTATTTAAGATCGAAAATTGCAACTGTCTAACACCCAGGGTTCATGAGATACAGCATAGTGACAGACAGACAGAATTCTTGTAATAGGGTTCCGTTTTAACCCTTTGGGTACGGAACCCCAAAAGAGGAGAAAAAGATAATCCTGCTTGGTTTCTTTCGCCGAAGTTCTCAGTCCCGATCTGAAATTTAATCGCCTCTGTGGTGTAACGTACAGCTGTCGCATATTAAGACCGTTAGTTACGTTGGGTCCCGGGTTCAATTCCCAATCAATCAGCAATTTTTAAGAGCAGGTGACCTGGACCTTTTTCAGATTTTGCTGAATAAGCATTACCTTGCCCGGGATTGGAATATACCTACCCGGAGTGGCGATAGGCTTGCGATCACATCAGGGCCCTGGTACCTTGGCTAATCGTGGGTGTTCTAATATATCTACTGGGCTTACGAGTCGTGGATATACCAGTACCTCTGCCTACCCCTTCGAGGATAATAGGGGTGAAGGTGCTCTTTAAAGAAATATATATTTGTATTTATTTCTTAATAAACATCGATAAAGTATATGTTAGGTTTCAGTTATATCTCCTTGACTAGATATATAATTGTCTGCTATTTTGGATAACTTTATTTCTTCATCGCCAGTTCCTTTTATCTTCGGTATTCCCAGAGCTTCAGCCTCTTGGACTGTATCCGGCAGAGCGTCAGTACCAGCGTCCGGTACCAAGAAAGTGATCAATCCAGCGAATAATGCTGCCAGACCAAACACGAAAGACGGTAGACCAGACCAATAAGGTATCTGTGAAACAAGACTTTTTTATTGACCTCCAGAACTATACGTAAGTGGAGTAAATTTTGTCGCCTTTGTTACATTGAGTACATAAAGTTAATTTTTTTATGATATTGGAAGGCAAACAAGCAGATGAGAAATGATGCGTTGTCAACCTGAGGCTGGGATGGTAAGTTGCGAGACTAAGTTTACCGGCTACAAATATCAGATAACTATAAAAACGACAAAAATCAAGTTTGTTGTATAAGAGTACCCTTTATATATTTATTTTATTATGGTTTTAGTATTTGTTGTTATAGCGGCAACAGAAATATATCATCTGTGAAAATTGCGACTGTCTAACTATCCCGACTTATGAGACACATTCTGCTGATTGACAGACAGTAATAAAATCTTATTTTTGTACGGAACCCTAAAAAAAGATGTTATACCAACCTACGAGTTGGAATCTGACAATAGCCAACAAGAACATTATGGTTGCTAAAATAGGTAGGAGGTATCTAATACAAATTTCAACGACCCGTTGTAAAAATGTTATGGCTCAATGCATTTATATAGTTTGTTTACGTTAAGAAAAATTAGGTTATCAACCGATGAATTAAACGGACAATTTGAAAATCTACGATTTGATTAGTTGACGAGTTGTTAGGTCCACCATTATTTAATACTGTTCGATAACATATTATTATTAGCCTACTGGACTTCTTACAATTTATTAAGCACTAGCAGCCTATCCCGGCTTCGCACGGGCATAATAATATAATAAAAGAAAATACACAATGTCTTACAGCGAGTTTGTTGTACAGTAATGGTTCCGATGGTTGACAAAATAATGTTGACTCCCTCCCGTACCCCTTCAACGCATAGCGGCGCCGAGCGGAGTTTTTTCTTTTATTTAAACTCGTGATATCTTTTGAATGGAATATCGGAATTGAATCATTTAAAAGGTGATATGAAGTTATTTAAGTAGACTTAAATAATGATTTATTTGTTTTGATAAGAATTAATACCGAAGTACGAATAAAAAGCCTTTTCTAGCGGTGGTGTTTTAATTATTTTTTTTAAATAAAAGGATGCTTATTGTGGCGTAACTATAAAAGAGAGAGATATGCTGTCGCGACATTTTTATATATAGTGATGTGTCCTAAAAAATTGTAATACATCATTTTGGTCTATCATTAGTAGTTTTCGCAGCGCGCGCATTATTCAAGTTTTAGTAAGCATCCCTAATTTTTTTGAAAATGAAACATAGCTTATGTTACTCGAAAGAGTGTAGCTTGCCAACGGCGAAAGAATTTTTAAAATCGGTCTAGTAGTTATTGAGCCTATTCATTACAAACAAACAAAAAAACATCACCTCTTTATAATATTAGCTTAGACTAATATTACAAATGCGACAGTTTGTGAGTATGGATGAATGATAATACTCTATCGCGATAAAACTACTGGACTTATTTAGATGAAACTTTACAGCAATATATCTCATACAGTAGAATAACACATAGACTACTTTTTAAGCGACTATATTAAAAAGAGGGTATGTTTTTACGCAATAAATATTACAAGTCGAAAAACGTTTTATTATCTTTGGAAGTAATCCGCCTCCCTATTAGGCGGCCATGACCATGCTGAATGATGATGCTGGCAGAATTCTGTGCAAAAACTCGGTAGGTATTCACCGTCTGACTTAATCCTGCCGCCGTAATGACATTGTCTTGTTCCGGTCCGGAAGGTAGGGTATTCGGTAGACATCTATAGTGTCTATAGGCGACGGTTGTCTCTTACCCTCTTAACGGTCTTATCTCCTAAAAAACTATATTTATATTTAAAAAAAAACGGGTGAAGCCTCGGGCGGTAGCTAGTAAATAATAAGCGAGAGGTGAATCATACGGATGCATACTCTCTACGTTGTTTCTTTATATCTGCTGTAATACCGTCTTCGGTTTCATCTGCGAGCCTGAGGGAGTTTGAATAGTGTTTTATGCGTTTTATGAAAAGGATGAATGTCTTTTTTTCTTTTTTCGCCCATCAGTCTAATGCTCGACAGACTCGACGACTTGCAAAAATGTCTACATACAATAAAAAAAATTAAAGAGTGTCTGGAAAGTGCAAGAATTTTCGTAATTATTACTTGTATTTTGGAATGAAGTCGTAATTATATATTTGCAGAATATCTATACAAATAAATAAAATTGGAGTGTCTGTATGTATTATTAAAATAACCGCTTATTACTAAATGTATGTTTACAAGGTTCATATTATATCAAAATAATATTTTTAGGTTTTTTATGTCTATCAGTCTGACTGCATGTCTGTCTCTCTGTCTGTCTGTACTCACTAATCTTTAAAGTGGCTGGAATGATTTTCTGTTCAAAAACATTTTAGAAAAGTTGCCCGACCTGGCGAATCGAACCTGGGACTCTATGCGGCTAACGGTTTTACCAGGCGACACCCGTACCCTTACACCACAGAGATGATTATAATAATGTTAAAACATATGAGATCATCTGGTCTTTACTGCGGCCTTGTCGAAAGTATATTTTATGTGATCTCAGGCATAATTCATGAGCGTTTAAGAATAAATTAATCATGATAAACAATGATGGCACAAACAATGACGCAGTTGGGGTCGTGACGCAAATAGGTTTGAAAATTAATCAGACTATAATTGAACAATCTATTCCAAGTGTATATTTAATTATTAACAGTGCCCGCGACTTAGACCACATTTTTATTTAATTACTTATATACCACTCATATCCAGCCTAAGCTAAACCCCATTTAATTTCCATTTGCCGGGGAGTTTGTTTTGCCGTTTCTTCTTCTGACTGGCTAGGTTTGGAAACGGTGGTAGTTTATGGTAAATAGGGTTAAAATAAGTCGTGTAAAATTATGTTTTTCTATATCTAGTAAAATAACTACTATATAATATATTGTTTAATATAACTAATATATAATAAATTGACTAATAAATAAATTATGTTTTA
>DVZL01005394.1:0-12099 GCA_018236625.1 Lasaia peninsularis
GTTTTATGTATATAACATGTATAGTATACCCGTGCGAAGCCGGGGCGGGCCGCTAGTATAATATGTAAAAATACATAAGCTCATCATTACTGCATAACTCTTGTTCTCTTGGGAATATTTTTTGTTGTATTATATAACAATAACAATATTATAATTCGAATAAGCTATGGTCTGGTGGATACTTTTTCTACCGCCGAAAAAACAGAGAAGATTGTCAAATCAACTGAATGTCCCTTTTTATTTTGTTGTACGCATAATATTTCCAACAATAATTATGAACCGATTTCAATATTTTTTTTGTGTTGTGCGTAGCCAATGGTTGTGGTATGTAGAATTTTTGATAATCGATTTTTATAGACGAAATCATAATGAAATAGAAGTACATCTTTTGCAGTTTTAGAGCTTTATAATTATTTTGAAATAAACTACTACACAAATAAATTTACTATAAATTGGGTTACTATTTTGAAAACCTCCACTGTATTAAAGTTTTATTATACAAGTTCCTCTACGTCTTCGTCTTATCCCATTCGTATATCAGATGATATCGAGGTCGGCTACCTATCTCATCCAGGGGATTTGACAAAGTTTTTACATCGAGAGACTGCCATCTGCCCTCTGTAGCTGAGAAAGGAAATCACGTTCAATCCTAGATTAGGTTGAATTCGAAAACATAAACCCGGATTTCCTCACGATGTTTTTCTTCACTACAAGAGCACTCAGAAAACCACGTTGATACAAGGAATGAGATCGAACCTGGGTCTACCGGAATTGAACTCCCAAGCACGTATCATCAAACCATCGAGGATTAACATATTACTGTATTTATACACATATAAATACAGTAATACATCCAACTAACACCTAAACGAGTTAGAGCTATATAATCTCTGTCGAACCTGGGCCTCATCAATTTGCGTTATTGGATTCACACTAACAACTGTACCGACGAACTATTCACAATACGTTTTACAATACTAATGAGAAAAATAACAAAATGTAAAATGTTACTAGTGGGTACTGAAAGTAAATATAATATTTACTGGTATCATTATAAACAGGGCTATCTAAAGTCTCCTACTAGAATAGACCACCTATACCTGTACCTGTACTAAGGCAGTTGGTCTATTTTACACAGAGGACCCGGATCAACACGGGAAAATCCGTAACCATACTTACCCAAAAGGCTTGATATCCCAACCTTAGATGGCAACACACCGTTTACGTATTTGGTGTAAGAGTAGATTAAACAAATGAGTGAAAATAACTACGAGCGAAATACCTATTCACACCTGGCATCTCAAATGTTGTGCCAGAAAAAGAATAGGCAATCCTCAGTTTGCGTTTCCTATAGATTGTACTTTCCGTTAGTGTAATTTCTTTTCTGAACTCAATGGTGAAAAAATATATATTTTAATTAAAGCCCGGCCAAAATTTTATCAGGCAACCCATGTTTTTTATTATTTCTAATAAACTAAATTTTTATTTATTAAACAGATCGATGAAGGTTGATGTTATTATCTACTAGATTTCTTTGTACCTATCCTATTTATGAAGATAATAGTACTTATCTAGAGAGCATTTTAAATGGTAATGTAGTTGTCTTTAAATTCTGTATAGGGGACCCTTTTTAAAAGAAATATTTAGAAACATAATTTTATTATCAACGCCGATACTGACGCAATATTAAAACTTGATATCCGTCACCATAAATATTTTAATGTTGTTTTTAAGTGTTAAAGAAATGGTTGCGTAATGATTTCAAAACTTGCCTCCATTAATAGAATGCTAGCCAACCGCCAAATTATGTTAATGATCGCTTTACATCGTCAACAAAATAGTCAAGTTAGCTTTGTTTTCGTGATTTTTGTTTCTAAACTATGTACTAAGCATGTAAAAGTTACTAGAAGATTTTGAGAAATGTAAATATAATCTATTGACATTTGAGAGGAACATTTTTCAATATTAAAATTTTTAAATAAAACTAAAATATACGAGTATTATGACATGTTTATAACTTAATTAATATGCTGCGTATTACTTAAAAGCGTAGAAAGTTTAACCTATTTAGATAAAAGAGTGGGCGTTGTAGATATATTTTTATACTTGCCATTTAATTTTTAAGTTTTTTTTAACATTTCTTAGTTTTAACAAAGGTATCCATATTGCGAAATAGATATATTAGTATTTTTCGTAAACCCAAAAGTTAATTATACACTCAGATCAAGATTTAGACACTTTTCTAAAAACATTGGCGCCTGTCGGAAATCGACGCCGAGTCTCAACAGAAGTCTCATCAGAGGAGAGTAAGCTACCCCCTTCACTGACATGTCACTCAGGCTGCAGGCACCAACTATTTTTTTTAAATATATTATGACAATGGGTTTGGATTTTACATTTAAAATGTTTATGTTAAAAATATGGGTGCGATTCTAATACGGTCCAAAGACGGATATTGCACAGTTTTTATCAGTATAATACACAGTGATAGTTTACAAACTGAAATATGTAACTATTGAACGTGCGCTTTTAATTTATTTTATTATCTATACAAATAAATAAAATTGGAGTATAATAAAAAGTATTTTTTAGAATCGTTGTCTGTCTGTTTGTACCCGCTAATCTCTGAGACGGCTGAACCGACTTCGACGGGACTTTCATTGGCAGGCAGCTGATACGGAATAGCTTAGTCTACTTTTTTAGAATTTTACTATAGAAATGTATAAAATAAATAATATAATATAATGAAAACGCTAACGAAGTAGTTTTTACATCAATATTTTATCTGAATGTTCGCCCTAAAGTAAAAAGTTAAAATCAGTCTTACTAACCCTATAATTACATTAATAAGTTTGTTTATTATACGATAAGGATATGGACTTTCACAACCAAATAAGCCAGACATTATATACATATAACAACGCAGTTGACACAAATCGTCATGTAACTATTTACTTATTAAAATGTACATTCATTTTTATCGTGACATATGTAAAGCGCTTTATCTCTCTTTATCAAAAACAAAGCAGCCTTTGATAGAGCACCAGTGCTTTCGCAACCAGTTTGTGAATTTCTTACGACTCTTTGGAAACCTGAAATGCAGTCCAAATTGTGGCATTGAGTGTTTCAAAATGGAGTCCGCTAAGGTAGGCAACTTTTCTTAATATAAATTCCATAGACACCCATACACCACCTACGTCATTCTAAAAAAATTATATTAAAATTTTTTGTAAGTGAATTGAAAAGTTTTAAGTGACCGATAAAAGTTGAAGTGAAAAGTGAAACGTGTTGATTGAGAAAGCCATAATTGATTATTTTATCGTAATCTAGTGGTATTGTAGTTCAGCTCATATTTTTGTGAGGAAAAGCCAATGCCTTCAAAACTATTATAATGTGCTCGTTGTGTTAGTGAAATAAGTGAACGCAAAATGGATATTTTAGATGAGAAACACATTTTTCCCATATAAATTATAACTGAAAATTATTTTTAAATAGGCGATCGGTTTCGCTTTTTACAGTATCATCAGGATTAAAACTTTAGAGTGACTAAAATGTGAATTAAGTGAAAGTTTCACGATTTTACTCAACAATAAATGACAAAAAATATACGCAATATGGCCTGAGATATTCCAGCTAAATAAATAATTTTGTGTATATAGTTTTATATGTTAAATCCTTATATGTATACAACATTGAATTATACCTATACCACGGGACCTCGTAGTGATATAACATTTGAAACCTTAAATTATCCTTTATAGAATATAATCCGATAGGCAAATTTTATTATAATGAATTTAAAAGTTTTTTTGCAGTCTTATAGGATATAATAATAATTATATTCCAAATTACGTAACCCGACTTTAAACTTTTCACAAGGTTAAACAGTTTTAAGTTTAAAAGCTTGAGCATAATATTTTTACGATTGTAATTAACACAATACATTTTTGGTTTTAATTGTTTTTTAGTTAGGTACTTTATATAATGACACAATTTTGGTAAATCGTTATTTATTTTTGTTAATGTCTTTTAAATTGCCAAAGCATGTCAGTTCTAAGAGTTTGAACTATATTTTTTGAGAGCTGCGGTTGTCTAGTAGTTAGCGCTACAGACTTCTATTCCGATAGTCCAGGTTCGAGCCCGCCATGCATCAATTAGTTTTTTATAACTTAAGTAAATTTTCTGAGTGATCTTACGGTGAAGGAAAACATCGTGAGGACACCCGGATTGTTGCTGTCGACCCAATTTCCTTCTAGGTTGCAGAGTCCAGTCGCTGTATGTAAAAATATTAGGTAGCCGACCCCGATATCGTCTGGTTTACAAACGGGATAGGGCTACGACGAAAATCGGAATATATTTTTAAAGTCGTCATTGCTTTAATTTTGCTCGCATTTAAAACTCGTTTCAGGTAATTTCCATATTAAAAGTTGGGGCGTATTTAACTCTGTCAAATTATATTCCATTAAAACTAGCAACCTGTCCCGGTTTTGCACTGACGAACCTTTTTCTTAAATCACTTTATCTGTATAAAAAAATCATCAAAATCTGTTGGATAGTTTTGAAGATCTAAACATTCATAGAGACAGACTATTTTGATTTGATGATTTCAGAATAATTTGAATCGAAGTCATGTAAATAGTTCCTTGCTAATTTTAAGCATAAAAGTACCATCTTATTATCTATTACTATTAAATACTAACTGTACTCGCGACATCGTTCGCGTATTCATTAAATATTTAATAAAATTCTATAATTAAAGTAACTTAAAGTTAATCTATATTATATCAGAAATCTACCTGTGAAATTCCAATTAAAATCGGTCGATTTGTTCCAGAGATAAGACGAAACGAACAGACAGACAAAAACTGTAAAAAATATTATTGTGGTATATAAACCTACTGTGTATACATACATATATCTTTAGTAAAAAGCGGTTACTTTAATATTACAAACACACTCTAATTTCTATCTATACTAAGATATATTAATAATTTATACAAGTTTGAGGATGTGAAGCAGAACCGTCACGTCATTTACATTTCTGCCTTATCTTGACTCTATCTCGGCCGCTGCGTGGGCGAGCCTCATTTTAAATTTAAAACAAAAAGCCATCTAAACCTTTTGTCTAATAACACATATTTATTGAATCCCGAATGAACAACTAAATGATCTTTATTCATATAATATCGAAAGTGTTAAAATAAAAATTAGAAAAAATATTTTTTCAGTCCTATATAGGAAACAATTAATTTTTATATGAGATACATGAACTGGCAAATCTCTAGTAAGGGAGCCCAAGAGGGGATTTGGGGAGTTACTCGAGCGCGTCAGATTGTTATGTGGTAGATACGTTGTACCATCGTTTAACACCTCCATTACATATAAAATCTCTATATATAAGCGCATGTGTAGTTTTTATAGGCTTGAAAATATATTCGAAGACGTCAGATTAAGATACGGAATATATATTTAAATAATATGACAATTTGGATGCGACACAATGGAGTGGGACGATCAGAAACTTTCATAACACAATACATCTATGTTCAAAATCCATTATGGCGAACTAACTGATAGATATTTTCGCGTCACTTAGGACCTATTAGGCATGTACTTACACTATCAATATCTAAAGCGCTCGCGTAGGACCAAGTGTCTATATTTTTTTAGCTTTTAGACGCTCTCCCCACCGCTATAAAAAATGTCACATGACGATTTTTTTCCTCACTATCTAATGGATAAACCCTAAAAAGTCCCCATGACGCTCATATTTAGCTTATTTTTTATATTTTTCCCAGCATATTTCGGAGTTTTTTTAAGAACCATTTATGTCCAATTTTGTGGAACCGTTCACGTGACTAAGTTAAATGGGGATTGAATTTTATGTAAAGACTAGCTTTACCGGCGAAACAGCCTATTCACTTAATCTACTCCAACAAAAGCAGGCGATATAACCCATCGCCGATTTATTCCCTTACTGTCTGGAGGAAACAAAAATAATTAATCAGTGTCAAAAAACTTTTCCAAATATTTTGTTAAAAATTTAATTTGTTTGCCTATACTATACAATCAAGGATGTTATTGGTGTTAAATTATCTTTATTATCCAGCCAGATTACTTATAACAACCCCACAATCACCAGACCGAAAAACGAATTTTTAATTTTAAAAGTAATATTCAGTGTAAAAATGTTTATTCATAAACATATTTCTTTTAATTGTATATGAAAAATTATTTAAATATATTATAAAGTCTTATACACGCCTTATAAAAGAAGTCTACGTTTTTTTATAGAAAAACTAAGGAAAGTTACATAATATATAAAAGTCGTATAAGTTTTGGCCGTAAGATATAAATGGGAGAGTGTTATTTCGTTAATCTTTCTTTTACGTCACGTCGTAAAGGTGAGACGTCATGACATCTTTTTGTGGAAGAGAGATCGATGGAGATATAGTTAAGCTACTTTTATCCCGACAATGCCCGCAAGAGGGCAAACTACTCAAATACGTCGGCGTAACTGGGGGCAACACTTAGTATCTCATATAAAAAATAACAGACCTTTCTTTTATTTTGAATTGAATGTGATTCGTATACAATTTATTGCCTGTGAAAAATGAAATAAAAACCTTTTTATTTGTCTGTAATATTAATTATTCTATGAAATAAATAATCAACGTGAACCATAATAAAGGTTCACTCTGGAAACATTAAATTTTTTAACAATAATAAATTACTAATGGAAAGCTATTATTAATATTTAAATGAATAAAACCCTGATGGTTATTAAAAACTCTATTTTAACGTCTTGTAGGCAGAATTTATGATCGCATGATATATGAGTATGATTCTGTAATATATTATTTCCATTTTTTTAATAACGAGCCTACATATTAAATGTATTTCCATTCAGGATAATAATATTTCATTCGTACACAGCACGCGATATTACGTATTATTGAGCATAAGTTTGGTCTCATCTTAATCTTTACATTTGGCCAAGGACATATTTTAAATTACTTTTTTTTTATTTTTATCAGATAAGAAAGGGAACAAGTACACGGCTCTCTTGATGGTAAGAGACAACCGCGACCTGTAGACACCATAGATGCTATAGGAGTGTCACTGTAGAACCGGAACACGACAATTTTGTTATGGCCGCAGAATAGGTAGGGTGGTGGATCCCTACCCGGCGAGTTGCTGCACAACACTCTAGCACCAGTGATCATGTTGGGAATGATCCAGTTAGCCTATGTTCTTATAGGGTAACTGTGTACCTACGTAGACAGATGGTCTATTCTACACAGAGGATCGGAACCAACTGGGAGGAAAAGAGTCAACATGTGTTCAGGTTTGCAGGTGTATCTATAAGATAAAGATATAAGATTGATTTATGTATCAACGCACACTCTCTCAAACCCTCGGGGCTAGAAACTTAAAATATTTCACACGTTCGCACAAATTTCTCCCATGAAGGCAAATGCATGTACTAGATAACTACTTAAGACTAAATATAATAACTTCAATATGCGGGCGTAACAAACAACGGTCAAAAACTAGTTATTTATACATATATGTTTTCCTAATCCTCTGGAACCGTGTTTGCGTTTTTGTTTTTGTGCATCGTCTAAATAGTCCTAGTCATCACTCACAGTCACGGTGATAGTGACAAGCGAAACGACTCTCGTCTATAATCTACAATACTTATTGACGATTAACAAATCATTTGCATATTAATAGATATTAATGATGATGAAAAATATATCTAATGCTAGACAAAAGTTTTATTAACATTCGCTTATTCTATACTTTTTTTCTTTAAAGTTCGTTAACATCGTTCTTCAATAAACCTAATATACTTTTAGTAGGGCCCAATTAACTATCAATGTAATTTCAGATAACTATTTGATGTATCGTATTATGTGGCTAACGGCTATAATTTAATCAAAAAACAAACTAAACTCAGTCGTAGGCCGCATAGATGAACTCAACTTTTTGTAACCAAACCGGCTTTTTGGGGTTCCGTATCGAAAGGGTAAAAACCGTGCCATATTACTAACACTTCGCTGTCTCTGTAGCTTGATAGCTGCTATTTTTACAGATGATGCATTTCTGTTACCGCTATAATAACAATTATTAAAATAATAGAATAAAATTATTTTAATAATTTAACCGATCTTCCATACAACAAACGTATTTTTTGCGTTATTTCGCCTCTGTGGTGTAACGGTACAGGTGTCGCCTGTTAAGACCGTTTGCCACGTAGGGTCCCGGGTTCAATTCCCAAATCGGGCAACTTTTCTTAAATATTTTTTAGATTTTTCTGAGTAAACATTACATGGGCCGGGATTGGAATGTGCCTGAAGTGGCGATAGGCTTACCACCTATCACATCATGGCCCTGGTACCTTGGCCGATCGTGGGTGTGTTCTGGTATATCTATTGGACTTACGAGTCGTGGATATACTAGCACACCTCTGCCTATCCCTTCGGCAATTATAGGCGTGAAGGTACTTTTTTATTATAGGGATATTTCGTATCCAAACTTCACGTACGCGGTTTCATCCGCGTTAAATATCATAGATTAAAAAGTAGCTTTTGTGTTATGCTGATGTATGAGCTGTATTTAAACCTCTTAAATAAAAGTAGCCAATAACCTCGCTCGGAACGTAGTTTTCCCGCTCAAATTTAAATATTGGGTTTTCCCCTCTCCCACGGAACCCCCTTAAGTAAATGGGATAAAAAAGCCTTTAACCTAACTCGGAATACCAAATTTCGTCTAATCGGTTCAGTTATTTTAGTGTAAATCGCGGCTGGGATACAGACAGAGAGACAGACGAAAAATCCAAAAAAAATAGAAATGTGTTACTGTCTATATTTAGTCGCCTATACCTATTTTTTTAAATATCTTCAATGTATAGAATTCACTTTTATTTTTAATATATGTATAGGTAAACAAATAGGCAAAAGAATATTCTTCTATCTTCAAAATTCAGGAAAAGTTATGACGATTTTACAATTTAAGTTTCTAAACAGCTGGTTATTTTGCAAAATTGGTTTATGGCATCATAACAATCCATCGCCAAAAAAGGCTACGCAATACGACATTTTGGCATTATTGGTTATAGATAGTACTATACTAATACTAGAAAATATTTAAATGGTCATACCTGAAGGGAGGCTATTGTCCGTGTGCTGGTTAGAAATAGCCATTGGCCGCGCACCCGGCATTACGCTAAGACTAGACGAGATTTTGTTGTGGGGACTAGTATCCACTTCACTGCTCGGCCTATGTACATTTTGGTATTTATTTACACTGCTATATGTAATTTTATTAACTATATCACTATTTTGTTCGCTACTTGAGTCTAAGTTGTCTAATGAGGGTAGATTTAATTCGGGGGGCCGATAGCTATGTGTGGGCGCGCCATCTATCGGTTTTGTCATGAACGACGGTCGCTGCGTTTGTACGCTTGGTCGAGAAATGGTTTGGGTGGATATCTCGACTGGTAAGTTCGTTGTTGTTCCACTGGATGGCGCTGTATATGGGCGGTCCGTCACAGTGACTGGTGATTGTGTTTCTGAAATTGATAAAAAACAACACTAATTTCTAAAATTAGGTAACTGATTAAAGTAAACTTAGTTATATTATAATAATGTATATATGTTTTTTTATTTTTCACAGCATTTTAAATAACTACCAAAATATTGTAAAACTATTTTAAATTAAACTTTAATGTGGTTTTCAAGTAGTTCATATACCTACCTACTTTTTTAACTAGTTTCAAATTCAACATAGATTTAGTATTACTTTGTATTAATTAGGAAAAGAGAGGACCTACAAATCGGTTGGTATCGACTATTAATAATTGGTTTTGTCAGATTATGCTTTTTATTCTATGTTAAGTATAATGTATAACTATTTCAAAAACAGTTGTGTCAAGTTATTATCAGTAAAAATATAATATTTTCGTTAAGGTATTGATTCAAACGTAACTTATATTTAACCAAATGCTGGTCAAATGATTTGACCAGCGCTCTTGAACTTGATGTTTTAATTGAATTTGTAGTTTTGCAGTACAGGAATAAAGTCAGACGTATATCTTTACGTTTGCAAACATTCAATTACATTATAGACTTACGTATTTCTTTTTTAATGCGTCAAAGTCAGACACTGACTACGCTCGACGCGAGGCGATAAGATCTTTAAGCTTTGTTAATATATTAATAGCTTACCTTCTGTTATAGGCTTCTCTGGCAGCCGGCAACATGAGCCGAACATGAATCCGTCTACACACACGCCAGCGTGTGTTCCTCCCACGCGATTGCATTCTTGTACCCACATGCATGCTCCGCGCTCGCCCCCTACTGAACACGATTTGCGCGACATTTGATAACCTGAAAAAAAAGAAAATATTTTTAACATTTTTAGTTAAAATCACGAAACATGACAACGTTTGAGAGAGACTTTTGCCGGAAAAAAGTAAAATTTATAACCATTAAAGTACATAATATGTTGAATTTAAAACAGCTTTTTATTTTGTTTTATTATAATTTTTAATCGTTCATGTGGTAATATAATAAAGCAATATATATAACTTCTTTATTTTCTTTCGAAACTTCGTAAATTTTTTTATTGCGCCATCTGTTTCTTATGATTGAAAACTTATTTTATCTTCGGAAGCAACTTTGTTTCTTGTATTTTGCAAAGATGGCGTATTTTACTATAACTAAACTAGAATACGAGAATGGGAAACACTGACTGACTGATGAAGAAACTGATCAAGATCTGTTAACAATAATTATTTTTGTTCGTAAAAGCCTGGGATCAAAGAGCTATCCAGCTCCGGCCCAAAAGTCATTTATTTAAACTTTTGACGTACAAATTCCAGAATATTCTAGTCACGCAAATACTGTATAGATTGTCTCTGGATTTTATACAACCAATAAAACGTTATAAAAACATTATGTTACACTTTAACCGACACCAAACGAGCTTGAAAAAGTTGCTTTCTTAAGAAGGAATAAAGTTTTATGGATCAAACAAAAATAACATTTTAGCGGAGTTCCTAAATCACTACATAAAATTAAACAGATATTATTTTCCATACATAAATATCTTCACGCCAGATCTTTTGTAGGGTTGGCAGAGAGTATTAAATGTCAAGTGCCACGATTCATCCTGGAATCCTGCCTGGATCCAGCCTGGAAGCCAGGCAAGTATCTATGGATCTATGGATCCACTCATTACTCTCTTCTTTCTTACATCTATTCTTTGTTCGTTTTGGAAACTGCAGGGAGATATTTAGTAAATGTGTGTGACGAAGAGGCTTAATTCACTAGCAAATGTATACCTACATGTCCCAGGAGTTGTATTTAGTTCAAGGGAATGTAATAATAATGACCATCCCTGGACAAATTACGAAAAACAAATCTGACCCGAATGTAAATTATAAGCTTGTGTTATTAGTCAACGATACTAACATATAGAAATACAAATAAATACACCTTTAAATAAATATTAAAACGTATTAAATCTAAATAAAAGTAAAAAAGGTACCTTCACGCCTATTATCCCTGAAGGTGTAGGCAGTGGTGTGCCAGTTAACCACGACTCGTAAGTCAAGTAGATATACTAGAACACCCACGATTAGCCAAGGTACTAGGGCCCATGATTCATACATAGCCAGTGAAATTTCTTTTATTAACATATACAAAAAAAAACAATTATTAAGAAGGTTTAATATAATAATTATTGTTTACTTTTCCAGACGGGAATGAGGGGTTTGACAAGACTGTGTGCATGTTTTAAATGTACGTACCGATTTTGATTTGATTATTTCCGTACCCAAATATTAAAAACGGAACCCTACTACTGAGACTTCGCTGTTCGTCTGTAAGTTATTCTTATATTCCATACCCAAATGGTAAAAAATTAAACCCATTTCCTAATAGCTG
Source organism: Lasaia peninsularis (assembly GCA_018236625.1). NCBI lineage: Eukaryota > Metazoa > Arthropoda > Insecta > Lepidoptera > Riodinidae > Lasaia > Lasaia peninsularis. Next base: position 11,955 of record DVZL01005394.1, read on the forward strand.
CTGTCCATCTGTTTGTCTGTCACCAGGCTGTATCTCAAGAAGCGTGATAGCTAGACAGTTGAAATGTTCACAGATGATGTATTTATGTTGCATATATAACAACAAATACTAAAAACAAAATAATTATATGAAGTATGCTCCCATA